>WOGM01000006.1:0-118253 GCA_015342125.1 Leptinotarsa haldemani | reverse complement strand
AGAATGAGGACAAACTGAAAATGTGCCTATGTGAGGAGAAAGACACAATTGATGTGTCAGATAACGAGCAGGTAGAAGATATGATTGTGTCATCAGATGGGATCACTGAGGAGTTTGTGAAGTGGTACCTGATAGACAATGGTATTGTTATGGAGTCATTGGAGAGTGCCACTAATGAGCCCATGCCATGAGATTCAGCAATAAACACTTACTCACAATCTTCTCAAACAAGTACTCTCTGGACTGAGGATCTGTAAAGGTCATCTGAAAGTGCTGTGAGTAGATGGACACCAAATACACAACTGTGAACTGTACAGGAGATTTATTGATTGTAAGTGGAGACTTCTCTTCTTGTACTTGTTGTACACTTCATTTTGATATCTCCTCTTGCTCAAATTCTATCGTGTCACTATCAAACACGACCCGATTTCCGAATCTCTGTCTCAGCTCTGTCTTTCCCACAGTCGTTGTACCATCACCAGACTCTGCAATGTTATTACCTCTCAAGTCTAGTATCATCAAGCTATGTAGATTTTCTATCCCAATAGGTAATGTTGTTAGTTCATTATAACTGAGATTTAGTTTTTTCAACTTCACCAACTTTTTTATCTCTGGTGGGATTGCTGTTAGTTGATTGTTATTGAGATATAGCTCTTTTAGACTCATCATCTTCTCTTCTTGATCGATGTGATACCTTCACTAGACAGATCTAAACTGGTCTTTTTCACATTGTATTCATTAAAATCTACTTCAACAGTCCACATTGTTTGTAGCAACAAGATGATTCTGAAGATAGTATGTATAAGGGAAAATGATACTTTTGTTTTATACAAGAGCACAAAGAGAGCAGTCGCAAATGACTATGTGTTGCCTCACACTGAACAGTGTTATATGATGTGAGGTGATGCTAATCATACAGATACATTAGTGATATGGATCCATTGGTTGGTCTGAGCCATGTGCCGATGATGGTAGAAAGGAGCCCCTGGACCCCTTTGGTCCTTTTAATCACAGAATTCATACCCTTCATGAGATCAAGTGTGGTTCTTCTGCAGCTGATGGCTATCCATCACGCATCCACGACACAGCCAAATCCGACACAGCCAATGCCAGAAGGTTTACAGCAGCCTGGCAGTACACCAAAAGATATGCAAGAGACTGAAGTATCTGATGCTGCAAGCATGCACTCAATAAAGCCTCTGATCCCTAGCACAAGTGAGCTTTCCGGATCACAGAACTCAGAGCTTTCAGAGTATAGGAACATTGTGGTGTCTGCTTTCGAAGGTCTCTCTAAGGACAAGAGGATATCACCGAAGAAGTTCAATGAGAATATTAATGTGGAAGTGAAGTCTCACAAACTTCGTTCCAAGTACAATGAAGACAAGGAGCTCTTGGGTGTGTACAATCTAATGAAAAGACTAGACGACATGAAGTTGTTCCAGAAGTTGTCTGAGAAGGTCAATGTGCAAGACAATACACGCTTTGTTAAAAGCATGGCTGCAATTGCACAGCAGAATGGATTCTCCTTTACATGGTTTCCATTTTCTGAGATAGCATCCCGCCTCATTAAAGAGCTCAAGGATGTGTCCATCAATGTGGATGATCTGCACAAAACCCTAAAAGACATCTCGACATTGTGTGAGGAGAAGTGCCAGGAGATCAAGGACACTAGTGAGGCAGACGACGGCTTTATCGGCAGTCTTGTGGGGAGTGAGTTTCTGAAGTCAAAGCTCCCAACCATCTTGAAAGCTCTGGAAGCACAGGGCAAGAAGTGCTATGATGATCTTGAGAAGAAGAACGATGTTCAAAAGAAGGAAAGCCGCCTATACATTGTAGACTGCTGCTTCCAAACAATCAGATCAATGGTAGGGTCTATCATAGACATCCAGTCATACAGAGTAAGGAAGTATGAACAGCAACTGTTTGGGAGGAGCGTTGGTATATGGTCACGCCCACATTCCATGCAAAAGAAGATGTCTGAGGTTGCGATTGGAGTGTTTATGCTCATCGTAGGAAGGAACAAGGAATACTATATGGACTTGAAGCACCGTAGTGAAAAGGGCTGGTTTAGTAAAAACATCTCCTTCACCAAGTCTAACCTAATGAACGACATAAAAATAACCTCAGAAAAAGTAAAACAGTTCGAGATGAATCCATCAGCCACAGATGTTGATGGGCTTAAGAATGAAATAGAGGCATTGGAACAACAAATAAAGAGTGCACAGTCTGATCTTCAGCACGATGATCCTGGCAGTGATTTGGATGAAAGATTGAAAGAGATCAATGAATTGAAGAGCCGAGTGCAGTTGATTGAGGCCGGAGGAAAGAAGGACAGTACCCAACAGCCAATGGTAGTCTTGGCATCAGATCCAGAGGAGAAAATGAGCACCTTAATGATTGTATTCATGAGCATTCTATTTGTCTCTTTCTTAGGTCTGGCTGCTTATACACTAGTGAAGGCTAGTAAGATCTGAATAAACAAATTCAATTAACTATTTTCTGTAGCTTTAATGAGTTAGTGCATTTCGTCTACATAGTATAGTTTAGTATTGATGACCCATAAAAAGAGTAAGTATTATACGTATTTTCTGACAGTCTAGATAAAAAATGCAGTGAAAAACAATTGACAAAAGTTAAAAATCCATTATATTTTCTGAAAAGTAGAATGTGGTATGCTTCAATTGCTGTGAATCGTGCAGTGGCAACTTCTAGGGGCGAATAGCTCCAAATTGTGCAGTGTTCTTTATGCTTTCAATTTCCCGCGTTTTATACCTAAACAAATAATAAATTAAAAAAGTGATGGCTATCTACGAAAGCAGGAATGAATGAGGATTAACCCAGTGGCCATGGTTTGTGTGCCGGTCTCTGTTTGCTTTTTGTACCCCTTATACTTTATCACTGATGTTTCCATTGGTTCGATCATGATCAGACCATTTACAATAAGCTAGAAGGCCTACCCCTACATGCCACTTTGTCTTAAACAAATTGAAGACTCCATAAACTACATGGACGAGAAGTATGATGCAAACTTTAGCGAGTGGATTAGGAATGAAGACAACTGCAAAGTTGTTGGGAGTAATTTGAGGAAGTATCTGAAGAGATACAGAGACTCGGAGTTTATAACAGTAGTCAAATGGATTGTGAAGGACTGGACGCTGAAGTCGATTATTCTGTTTTCGAAAAAGCTGATTCTGGAGGACATTCTCAGCCTTAACGGGGAAGAGTATGCAAAGCGCATCAGAGTTCTTTCTGGCCTGGTTTTTACATGGAATCCCATATTTATATCTGAGTTTCTCCTGGCCTGCTCTGCAGAGTTTACAACATCGCAGAAGACAGATTTTCTTGTGTGTATTCTGAATGTGTTTGACTCCAAGAAACTTTCTGAGATTCTATCGCAGATAGAGTGCAAAACTGACTCGAGTGTCAAAACTGAGCTGGCACGAAAGTTCAAGGATACTATATATGGCCGATCCGGAGACAAGTGGAAGAGAACCAGTAGCATGCTGGAGGCGTATAATATCATATAATCACAGATATATTAAATGTTTATTGTTAAGGATTTGTGGCAAGTACTGCAGAGACTGTCTTTGGAAGGCTTCTCATCTTTCAACTTCTGAATTTTGCTTTGCCCCAATGGACAGCTTGGAAGAAAACTTTTTGGACCAGTTTATAATGTCAAAGCGAATTAATGAGCAAGCAGAGATCGGAAACCTCGAGTATTCCATCACTGGTGACATGCTCAGCTACACGACCGATGATGCCCTGAAGATATATTCTGCAGCCACGGGGTGTCTTAAGAATATTATAACTGCGAAGATGGATACAATGAAGTATTTCCAGAGCAACACTGTTCTACATTCTAGAAACGACACTATTTACTATCTATCGGTGTACGATAACAAGTATCTGAGGAAGTTTGAGGATCATGGAAACAGGGTCCTCAGCCTATCCGCCAATCCACATGAAGATTTATTCATGAGCATAGGGAGCAAGGCCATAGACATCTGGGACATAAGATATAAAAATCCTGTATGTGAAATAAAGTCCCAGGGGAAGCTAGGCGCGATGAGCATGGGACATGAATATGCGCTTGTGGATAATAACTTTATCTATATTTTTGATCGAAGAAGCGATATGTATCCAAGCAAGGTGAGAAGCATCAAGCCCGACTTTTACAAAAGCGTGTGGTATGCTGGCGGCGACTCGTATATAGCTTTGTCTTCGAAGCATGGATATACTTTTCTTGATAGCTCTGGAGAGCCTGTGGGTGCCTGTGCATCAGAAAACAGCAATGGTGACACCATTAATGAGTCTAACACGCTGCTTTACAGCTCATCGAAGTTTCTATTTGCCTATAAGATACTAGACAAAAGGAGAGTTGGGAGATTAGAAATAGATAGGGAATGCAAGGACATAAAGTCAAACCCGTCCCACCCACAGTTTGCCTTTAGCACAGACGATGGGCTCAGGATATGGAGCATTCCCACAGAACAAATACTCTAAAATAAATAATAACAAAGTCTCATAAAATCCTTAGCTTCAATCAATACACTCTTTGGCTTTCGCATCGTCGAGGTTTTCTATCAAATCCCCAAGCTCCTTGGGCATGTCCTTTAACGTACTATTTCGATCAACAGCTACAGATTTTCCGCTAACCAAGAAGCATATATGCTTTCTTGACTTGCTTATGGACTGTATCTTTGGGTTCTCGACATTTACGATTTCATCTCCGCTTCTGTAAGAAAAGCTCTTCAGAAGCGTGCTGTTGACCTCTGCCCTCACTGATTCGAGCGTTTTTTTGAGAGCATTGGCATTGGAAAGAGTGGGGGCTGAGCCAACCTTAGCAGGCTTGCGGATGCCCCCAACATTCTTTGTTGGTGCAAAGATTTGTGCTTTTCTGTCCATCAGGGTAAAACTTTTAACGCTTTTAAGAGAACCTTTGGAAAAACTGGTCGAGCTCCTCGAGAGACTCTTTTTCACCCCAGATGCTCTAGCAAGTCATGAGCCGACCCCATGGCTCTTGCTGTTCAGAATAAGAAGATGGGAAGAATTTACCAGATTACTGAGAAGATCCAAGAATTCCTAAATCCCGGCTTTCATGTGATACAGACATTTGGCAAGCCGCTTCCAAATGCAATTCTCTGTGCCGAAAGATATCTCCTGAAGAAGATTCTGGAAGCATCGCAGGACAAGAGCATCGTGATCTTTACAATTTCGTCATTTGAGGTAGATGAAGAGCTTTTTAGCTGGCTGAGAAGGTTTGTCTGTACCGGCAACAATGTCTACTTGTTCACTATGGAAAAAACAAAGGTGTGGTTTTGCGATGAGATCAAGCGCCCAGATTAACACCATCTGGGATGCTTAGAGAGGCGCTGTGTTTTTATGGCTGCTCCATGTACTTTAAACATCAATTTATTCCTCTTTCACCTTTTCATCTCTCATGGACAGAACATCAACAATGGAGTATATAAGATATGCAACAATGACCATGGTGAATCCGCTGACCACATAGTCTGGTATGTATTTCATTGTGAAATAGAAGACATCTATCCCATAGAAGATGATCCTATTGACCTTGCTGAATGTAATGGCAAAGAAGGAGTTTACGTCCACTGCAGCTCTTACAGGTACAAGCTTTCTCCATCTCCCGTTGTTTACAATGTCGATCAGGTCCTCTTCAGTTTGGGGCTCAAGAACATAACTGGCATTTCTATATCTGACAATAAACACTGGGAAAGTGTGCTGCAAAAACCTTGACCCAAGCTCGACGTTTTTGGCAAAGTTTAGCTCCCGCACAGGAACTTTGATCTTATGCAAAAAGCTTTTGTATTGAACGCAGAGCGGGCACGAAAAGCCCTCCTTTTGAAAGTGAAGGAATATCAAAAAAGGCTTGTCATACTCTAGCTCATGGCCAGAAGAAACAATGGGGAGCCTTAGATCCTGCTTTGATAGAACCTCGAAATGTTGTGCGCTTACTAGCGAAAGCAAAAACAAAAATATAAGCATTGGATTGGGGGTGTTTCCCCTATGGATTTTGTGTCCCTGGTGCATCTTGACTTTAGATGCCCACAGCCATCAGAAGATAAGCCATGTGTAGTGCCATCATTAAAAGATCGTGGAGCCACCTCAGGAAAATGTTGTCGTGAAACATAGGCTGCTTCACTCATCGGAGTTTCACAACCTCATCAATGGACATTTCAAATCGACTTTTGTGAGCAAAAATTTTTACCCTCATGAGCATGAGTGTGAGCATCAATTCAACAGAACAAGAGGAAAGAAATCTGACAGAAGCAATTCCTCAGAAGCAGCCAAACACCGTCTATAAGTTCAAGATATGTCTTGTAGGAGATGGCGGCACTGGAAAAACCACGTTCATCAACAAGGTCCTAAATGGCGACTTCATTTCCAAGTATTATGCTACTCAGGGTGCAGTTACCAAGTTCCTGACTCTCTGCATTGGAGACAACTCATATGTAAAGTACGAGGTGTGGGACACTGCTGGGCAGGAGAAGAATTTAGGGCTGAAGGATGGATACTATATTGGCGCCATTGCAGGGTTCTTTTTCTTTGATGCAAACAGCAGAGAAACAATGTCCAATATCCCGAAGCATATGAAGAGCTTCTACAATGCATGCGGTGTTGACAACCCTAGAATGTTCATTCTAGCCAACAAAATCGACATCGCCAAGAACAAATGCGATTTCAGCAAGCTCATTCCAAAGGTCAGCCAGTACAACCCAGAGTTCATTCAGATCAGTGCAAGGACTGGGCACAATTTCGGTGTTCCATTTGAAAAGCTTACAAAATCACTATTTTATGATCCTAATCTTGTCATCACTGCAGATATCTCTCTTGATCCTCTCAACATCAACTATGACATACTTGCAGGAGAGCCCAGCCAAGGTGATGCAGTTAAAATTGCAGACTGGGTTCCTGAGGAGTAACTCTTAAATAAAATTTCGATTCTAATTGTGCATTGCTATGTCCTGCTATAAAACATGCCTTTGGGTGTACCACCCATGCCATATGCAAGCATTTACCACTCGGCTATTAGAACATTTTGCTCATTGTCAGTTGTTTGAGAAACCTGTATTTATTGCTAACTTTCGTCCATGTACTGGCATGCTAGATGAATTATCCTATTGATATCATCTGATTTTACACCATTCGTAAAATATTTCCGTTCATTGAAAAAGAGCTCTGGACATTTGGATTCTTCGTATTCCATAATAACTTTTTCATGATATACGAAAATCGCAACAGATAGGAATTTTAAGAGCTTTGGAAGGTCTTGAGGATCATAGCTAATCAAAAAGTCAAATATTTTCTGACATTGATCAAAATGAAATATTTGAATGAAAACTGTGCCTATCCATCTCACCAAAAGACCATCAATTGAAATCTCTTCCTTATCAGTAATACGCTCGTATAATTTTGGTTTTTTTTCCTTCAACATAGCAATAATATCTTTGATAATGTTTGCGTAGTTGGTCTCAATATCTTTTCTGATGCCCTTCTGCATCATTGTATAGCATAGAAATGTGTTCGTTTCAACCTTTCTTAAATCTTCCCCTCTTTTGCAATCATAGGTAATGAAGTTATATATAAAAGGCGTCATCATGTGCCATTCACTCTGAATGTATGGGCTGTCTGTTATTACAGAATATAGAATCAGAATATTTTCATAAATCGGTCTTACATCTATTATATGTCCTTTATATTTGAATTCACTATGTTCTTTTGAGATTCTGGGAATATCTTTTTTTATTTGTATGATGTTCTTGCGTATTTTTTCACTTATATCCTTGCAGTCTTCGATGCTAATAACCAGTGACTTAATAGATGGTAAGGACTCCATATCCTCCAACTTTTGGCTCTTACCACGATTATTATCTGGTATAGAAGTGTAGTCATCCACATCTCCTGATGTAGTTTTATAGCCTTTATCATTTGATACAAAAACATATTCATCTTTTGATGAAAAATACTCGGGAAAGCTATCCATTAGTATATCAAATGAGTTTAGGCTTTCCTCTTGACTGGTTAAAGCATCGTAACCTTTTAAATATTTTGACTGAAAGGCGTTGAAAGCACGTTCATAGCTGTCTATATTCTTACGTTCTATTTCCTCACTGTATTTGCTCCCGAATCCTAGCAGGAGTGTCTTATACACTATGTGTCGCAGTGTCTTTTTGATACCACCTCTACATTCTTTTCTTAGCTCGTTAACTTTAACAGAGCCGTCCCTATTGATAAACTTGCTTTCCCACTCGTCATCAACCAACATAAGGAGACTTAAACAACATAATTAAATACTTGATTTTTGTGAAAATCCAATCACTTAAGCTGCTCCCTAAAACATCTATCGATGCACTATAATTGGTATGCTCTAGGCATCTTGACAGAGCTCTCCATCATGCTGTTGGGCAATTAAAAAGGCACAAATGATTTTGCAAAGTGGAGAGCATCTATCCGAGAGCTGAAGAGAAACCTTCGGAGGTAAAATTTTTAAACGATTGTGATTTTCCCCCTATGTCTTTGTATGTAATTGGATCTAACATAATGGGACAGCTTGCATTGCCTGAGGAGATTACCTCCACAAACAGGCCTCAAAGGGTTGACTTTTTCGAGAATAAGGAGGTTGTTAAGATCGCTGTTGGGAAATTGCATACCTTGGTGCTCTGCAAAGGCAACGAGCTCTACTCTTGGGGCGTCAATGACGATTCATCACTGGGAAGGGATGGCGATGAGAAAGAACCTACCCTTGTTGATTTTCCGCACGAAATCATCGACATCTGCGGTGGTGCATCGTATTCAGCCATTTTGACATCCAAAGGGCATGTTTACGGCTGCGGGACTTTCAAAAGCACCTCTGGTGTATTTGGATTTAATGCCAAGAGCCAATTTCAGAAGGAGTTTGTAAGAATGGGGAACCTGAAAAAAATCATCAGGATATATCCTGGACACAATCATTTGGTCATGCTGGACAATAAAAACAACATCTGGACAGTTGGGGCAAACGAGTCTGGGCAATTGGGCAGAAAGAACAGAGCTCGCAACATGAAACGATCTCTGGAGGCCAGCCAGGTGTCGACTAAGCTCAGCCGTAAGGAAAACCATAACTTTACAAGGGCCTCTGGTGGTGGGTTCCACTCCATGGCTATCAATGAACTCGGCCAGTGTTTTGGATGGGGAGCGAACTTCAACGGGCAGCTTGGTATTGGAACAGTGGAATCGTCAGAGCTCAGGAAGAGAGTAGAGCTTGAGAACATAGTAGACGTAAAGTGCGGGCTGACCCATACTCTCTTCCTCACAAATGATGGTAAGGTCTACGGATGCGGCGACAACTCTCTTTCCCAGCTAGGGATTGAAGGGGAAAGGATGTACTCGAAGCCTATGCTTATTCTTGAGGGTGTTGACAGGATAAGGTCTGGAAGCGACTTCAGCATTGCACAAGTTGGCCAGAGACTATTTAGCTGGGGTTCTAACCTCACTGGAGAGTTGGGATTCGACGAGCTTGAGCACGACGAGGTCAAGAGACCAAGAGAAATAGACTTCGACTTTGGCGAGATTTTGGACTATGGATGTGGTTCAGATTTCACAGTCATTCTTACCAAATAAACGTTTCAAAAGCATTCAGGTCCACGGCACGAAGGCAAATATTTATCGATTCAGAGAAAGAAATCATTCCCGAGATATTTACTTTTTCCATAGCTCTATAAGATGGTCTTTCCGTCTGAAGGCGTCTTCGACAAATGCTGCAGAGTCTTTAATTTCATTAAGGTCGGTAATTCTGGCATCGCATTTGAACTTATACTCCTTCGCAGTGAACAACATGTTGAATAGAGAAAACGATTTCTTGTTGCAATAGAACGTCAAATCTAGGACCTTTTTGATATATGAGTTTCTCAGATGGTGATGGATGATCCCGAATCCCTTGTACCTTGGAGAAAGAACGTTTTCGAATGGTCTTATTCCCTTTTCGTTGCAGAACTGCACAGAGGCCTGCTTCTTATTCTCAGTGAACCTAGTGCCTTCGCAAAACAGGACAAGCCATATGGGATATTGCTCCTTCTTAATGTCCGTGATGTAGTTCTCAATTATTTCCTTATCCAGCTCGAAGTTTCTTGACAGCACAAGAAATCTTAGGAGAATGAAACCCTGATAGAATATGGGAACATACCTCAAAGTTCGCTTGAATGCGTACTTCGAGTGTGGAAACATTGCTTTGTTTATCCTGTTGATCAGTACAAAGTCTACAACGCTCATGTGGTTGCTTATCACAAGGTAGTTGTCCTTCTCAATCTCGGGAGCCTCCATCTCCGAGCTCAGTCTAAAAATGCAGTCAAGGCACGTCCACAGCATCCAAGATGTGATCGTGGCTATTCTGACGCTCAGTCTCTTGTTGAATTTCCTAGTCATGTAGCTTAATGTTAAGATGGGAATGGATACAGCCAGGCTAGCAAGCAATCCCACAAGGAGAACAAGCTTTGCCAGGATAATTAACAAATTTTTCATTATTCAAGGGATAGCGACGAGAACTTTATTAGTAGCACCATCAACAGGCTGTAATATTTAGACTTCCAACACCACCCAGTCTTTCCAACAGTGCCAAATTAAGCATAAATCTGTTAAATACTCAGATTCTTTCATGCATATGCGACTTCCGTCACTGGAGAATACGCTCTTCCTCCGAGACCTAGCTGAGAGCAATGTGCTAGATGGCCTTTTTGGGCCTGGTTACCTTGGAGAGACATTACTCTCTGTCAATGCAAAATCTAACTGCTATTCTCCCAAGCTCATACGAGGGCTTGGGGCCAATAGGGAAGGACACTGCGAGCTATGCGACAGGTGGTTTAGGCTGAAAACAAGCAGCTACTGGTATCACATGAACTACAAGCACGGCATCAACTCCAAAGGCGTCAGATGCCCCGAGCCAATATTCAGGGGTACCAACAGAACAGAGAGCTACTGTGGAGAATGCTGCATGTGGATTCATCTAGGAAATAAGAAGAAAAACACAAAGTTTGTGTGGCTTCGCCACTGGCAGAAAATCCACTCCAAGAGACCACCATCTCTTAACTAAAGTCACCCAACGAGCATTTATTTATCAATCAAACAGATGCTGCATCCCCAGTATTCTCGGCTCGATCCTCACAAACTTTACGTTTTGCCCTCTCAGAAAACACTGTGGAATGAAAAGCCTCTCTCCAGTCGACTTCTCGACTGTGGCGTTCTGCAAATGCATATTCATGGCAACATCGCACTTCACAAGATATCCTGTGATGACCTGTCTATCCTTCAGCTCAAGGGTGATGTTCCTCCTTCTTGACAGTCGTATCAAAGTCAGGGGATACATGAGAAGGGTAAGACAGGAGCATTTTAGTCAGCAGATCAAGGAAGCTGGCACGCTTCTGTTATGTGCTGTGCTCGCTCTGGTTCTGCTTCCTTTCCTTCTGAGCTTCCACTAAAATGTTTTCCAGGAATGTCTGGAGCATGGGCTCGTACTCACATCGCTTTGTGCGTACTCTAAAAGCTGCTGCAGCCAAAATAATCAAGGATATTATTATTTGGAGACAGAGAATATTCTTCAGGTACAAATGAGAATTCATGGGTCAACAAACAAAGCAAAAATGTAGCCTTCAAAACAATTGCCAAAGTGGGCCAGAGGCATGTAGCACTTGGGTTAGTGTACACGAAGAACTCTTGGCACATAAAATTTTAGCCCATGGAAGACGGGAGACATCTGGACACTGTTTATGCTGAGGGAATCAAGGAAAGAATGGAAGATTTGGTCGAGGATGATGTATTCAATTTGTATGGAATGCTGATTGCAGAAGGAAAAACTGATTTTGATATGGATTTGGTCAGGAATTCTGCAAAGCTCCATATGCATGTTCGCAAGCATAGAAAAGTTGGGGAGCCAAGCATGGAATGGTAGGATGCTATGGTATCAGCCGCTTTCATTTTTTTAGATTTGGTCAGTACGATATGGGACAGGCCCTTAGGATGAATATAAAAATAAAGCTCAGATATGCAGTGAAATACTCCAGCTGCAATGGATTGTAATTTATTTCATTTGCCAGATACTCATTCTTTGGCCAGCACAATTTTCTGACAGCTGATGATAGCTGTAATCACAATCCAAAACTCCAGGTATGAAGCAGTGCTGGAGCAATTCAACCGGAATGCATTAGGTATGCCGGGAGAGACAGTTTTGTTTCTGGGTTCCAGGGCCACTTCTTGATCCGAGAGTGATTATTCTGCATTTCGTGGTATTTATTGACGTCATCTTGCCCATTCGGATGCCCCAAGAAGACAGCAGGAAGCACTCCCTTAACATTCTAATCTATGAGTATCTACTGAAAAACAACTATGAAAAGACTGCAAATACATTCATGGAGGAGCTGGGCATAGCAAATATCAAGCTTGGCAATGGTGTACCATCACTGAGTGCTTGGTACAATGCCTTTATCGAAACTGCAGAGGTAAGGTCTGGAGAAAATTTTATACCGGAATCACTGAACAGAATAGAAGGAATCATGTTCAAATTAGAAAATGACAAGCACAGGTACTCCAGGATGAGGAGCTTTCTGACAATAGAAGGATCCCTTGACCCAGGGAACCAGAGGATATCGGGTTCTGATAGATGCAGTCTGTATCGCACTGTCTATCAAAGTGGGCCCATAGACTGCTCTTCCCAGGGAGTCCATGGAAGTGTCCAGAGAAGTCATCCATTGCCAAGACCACATCCACTTTCCGAAATCAAGAGGATTGACTTGGGCTTCCCGGCCATCACTGCTTCATGCTTTTGTCCCTTAAACAACATTCTGATTGTCCACTCCTTGGATTGCGTAATACACTTCTACAACCTTGCAACGAACGAGATTGAATGTGACTTCCCAACAGAGAGAAAAGGACTGAAGATGATGAAAGCTGTAGAATCTGGTGACACAATCTATTTTGCTTACACATGTGATGGGTACTGTGTCTGCGTATGTAGTTATGGACACATGAAGAAAGATGATATGTGTGTCATTGAGTCTGAGACACTCATCAGCGACTTCTGTTTGAGTAAGGGATATGTGTATGTGCTGGACGGGATGATAAAGATGTTCACGTATTCTGGAGCGTGCGTGAGTACATTAATGTGCCAGGGGGGCACTTTGATAGAGTGGGTCGATGGCAGCCTCGTGGTTGGTATAGATTCCAAGATATCTGAGTATGATGCATTCCTGAGTGGAGAGATCGGCGTCATTGCTATGGGGACAGGCGTTACCTTCAAAGCAAAAGGTGGCATAGCTTTCATTGTTCTGGAAGAGTCCATACAGGCTATCGACATCAAGACTGGGTCCATGATGTCTAGTGTCAGGTGCACTCTACCACACAGGGACCTTGCTATATTCTCTGATACAATAGCAATGTGCACGTCCACAGACCTCTTCTACGCAAACGATGTGATTCCTCTTAATGACGCTGTGGAACTTGCTCAGTTCAGCTGTCAGAATCGCGGTGGCCTGATTGCTGTTCTGTCTGATGGAATAGTTGTTCTTTTCTCGAAAGCATAGGGTTTGAATACTTTGGATGGCCCTGTTAGCTTCTAAACTGTCTTGCCTTTGGGCTGCACCTATTCTGGGAGACTGTTTGCATGAGACTGGATGTGTCCAACTTGTCCATACTCCTCCTATCCTAAAATAAGCGGATTTATTTTGATGAAAATCTTGCCTCATGGAAGACATAATTCAAGTCTTGGAGGAAAGGGAAGTCGAATGCTCTGCGTGTGGGAAAAGCGCATGCTTTAAAAGCTTTATTGTAAGAGACACAAAGCCATACAAGACAATAACTGTAAAGGAATGCACCGACTGTGGACTGACTGAAACAACTGAGGATGACAGTGAGACTCTTGACTATGGTGTTAAGATTTCCTGCAACTTTACGGGAAATTCCTCGGACGATCTGAGGAGAATGGCATTCATAAACGGTCGAGCCGAGGCCGCATTCTACATAAGCGATTCTGAGGATGAACTATGCGAAGTCTTTTCGTTCAGTGCAGAAAGAAGCAATATCGACTGCATTGAAGGATTGATAATGAGAGGGGATGAGATCCTAAGCTTTGGATCCGAAGAGAATGCTGAAGTAAAAAACAAGCGCCATAGACTCGAGGACATCATGAATGGGAAAGGGTTCAGGCTTGTGATTACCGATAACACAGGATACTCGAGAGTGTGCCCAGCAGGCATGGAATACACCACGGTGCAGGATATTGCTCTTGAAGAGTTGTCTAGAATGGATCCGCAAGTGTTACACGAAAAGGTACCAAAAGAAAAGTAAGGTAAATTTGTTGGAACATTTAGTATTAGAAGTATTGGCATGGTATTCTCTCACTGATGAACCTTTATCTGCAAGCATGACTCTGGTGCGGGCATTCCAAATATTAGTCGAGTCTATAGCTTCTTCAGTTTCCTGTATGGTTTGTAGAAGAACTCTGCGAAGAAAGACACTGGAATTCCAAGATAGACAATAGACCACTTCCAGCTGAAGACCACAAGAACCTTCCCAATCAGAGTCCAAAACAGCACATCCCAGCAGAAGGAGACAGGGCCTGGAGCATTCACTGATACAATATTCACAAGCCTCAAGTTCTCGTTTTCCTCAACAATGATTGGGGCGCAGATTTTAAAGATGGCAAGAAAGGCTATGATTTCGAGAGTTGACAGACAGGAAAAGAGAGTAAAAGAGGCTTCCTTGTACCAATAAATAAATGCCACCATGATGTTATACACAGTCAATGACTTCATCAGGATTGACTTAGTTTCTTTGTTGATCTCAAGGATTCCCTTCAATCTTTCAGATCCTCTCATCAGGGGTTCTGGGCAAGAGGAATTTAATGAATGATGATAGTGCTTCCGGGAAAAGCTGTGAGTAGGGTTGAGCTGGCTATTGGTAACGATCATACATGAGTGAAGCCTATGCGTCTGATCCGTTTATACTATAATGACTAGATGGCCAATCCGTAGCATCCCTTTGTTCTTGGAAATCAAAACACAATAACTAAGGCAGTTTATTTGCTGCTGGGAAAGACCACAATCTCGTTTATTCTGAGAATACTTATTGCAGCCTCCGTCGCTGATTTTAGAGCCTTAAGCTTGTAGACAGTTGGTTCGACAATTCCATTCTCGAGGTTGTCTTGGACAATACCTTTAGTGACATCAAGGCCCAGGAACTTGTCAAAGCATCCGCTCTGGTACAGACTATGCTGCGAGCACAGTAACTCAGACACTATTCTGCTTGAGTCTAGACCCGCATTTGTGGCGAGAATCTTTGGAATCTCAAGAAGGGCCTCTGAGTAGCAGAAGATGGAGATGTGCTCCTTAATGTTCACCTTGGTGGAGAAGTCCTCAAGCAGAAAGCTCAGCGCAGTTTCCACTGAGCCGCCACCAGGGATGATGCTCTTTGACTCAAGCGTTCTCTTTAGAATCTGCATGGCATCGTTCAGCGATCTTTCAATCTCATCAACTATCTGGGAGTTGGGTCCTCTAACCAGAATGGTTGGCATATTCTCCATGCACCCGCTGATATAGCACAGCTCATACTCTCCTATCTGCTTAACCTCAAACAAGCCACAGCTTCCGAGATTTTCAATCCTGTACTCGTTGCTATCGTTAACTATCGACTTCTTTAGATCTGTTCCTGTTGACCTAGCAATGTTCTCAAGATCGCCTTTCAGACACCTCTTCACTGCCACCACACCACTATCAACAAACATCTTGATGCACATCTCGTCAATTCCACCGGTGCAAAGCACCAGCTTAGCTCCAGAGTTGATAATGGCTTGGCACTTGGTTTTTGTCATGGCAATCTCCTCGATTCTTATCTGCTCCAGCTTCTCCGGGTCTGTGACCTGGATACTGACTGTTAGAGGCAGTTTCTCCTTCAGAAGCGACATGTCTAGGCAAAGAACCTTGGGGCTCTCAATCCTCTTGGACATCAGCTGGGAGGCAACAGAGCAGTTGAGAATATGGCCGTCAAAGAGCACTGATTCGTTCATCGATCCGCCAATGGACTTGAGAACATTAACCTTCTCCACTGAATACTTGCCGTCCTCGGCTACTCTCTCCATACACTCAAGGACGATTCCAATAAAAAGGTCCTTCTCCTGGTAGATAATCTTGGAAGAAATGCAGGTATCAACAATGTTGTTAATGATTGCCACATCCTTTTTCGTGTCTATCTTCCTGGCTATTTTTTCTTTTATGTACCTCATGCTCTCGTTGAAGGCCATTCTATATCCAGAGACCACAACAGAGGGATGAATGCCATCCAGAATGAGCTTACATCCCTTCTCAATGAGGTTCGAGGCAAGAAGGACTACAGACGTTGTGCCATCCCCCACTTCCTTGTCCTGCTCAAGGGCCAAGTTCACCAGCAGTCGTGCTGTTGGATCCTCCACCAACATGTTTTTCAAGATCGTTGCTCCGTCATTGGTGATGGATATAGACCCACTAGCATCTACGCACATTTTATCCAGGCCATATGGGCCATACGATGTTTTGATGTTGTTGTACACCTGCATCACGGCCGAAACGTTCTTCTTAACTGAGGAGTTTCCCAAAAAAACCTCGCTTCCCGTAAGAAGAGAGTTGGAGGAAATTTCAGTCGTCATTAGGGGTCTTATATTTTCAGGATATCTGTATGTGGGATGGTTCTGATAATATTTCACGAAGACACTAATAAGAAACTGACCTTCCAGAAACTAAGAACTTGGTGTGCATTTTCGCCCCTAAGTATAATCCAATAGTGCTAGTGTGCTATGCCAAACGCCATTGTGCCGCCATAGCTCAGTGGTTAGAGCGTCTGTTTAGTAAACAGGAGGTCTCGAGTTCGAGTCTCGGTGGTGGCTATTTTCATCAAGACAATCACTTTTTTGAGCTTTTTTGCACTTTCCATACAGAAAATAACCAAAGAGAAGAAATGAAAATAGCCTTTAATTGTTGAAGGTGAAAACTTTTTGAGGGTACTTCATAGAGTGTATCCTTTGGCTTCTTGTTTTTCTGTTCATCTGAGCCCTAGTTAGTTTCATTCTTAGAGACTTAGTCAATCTTGGTCTCAACATCTTGGGAAGATCCTTTTGTCCTTTATACTCCTCAACTAAGGCTGCAAGCTTCTTCTCCCTCATTACTGCCTTGCACCTAGCAACATTCTTCTTGGCAACTCTAACATCCTCTCTCTCTGCTGATCTGGAATGCTTCTGCTGACGAAGTAACATGTAGGCATTTTCCAACATTGGAAGCTCCTTTTCAAGCTGCTCAACTGATTTGCTTCTAAGCTCTTCGGCACTGATATACATTGAAGGGATGCAATTTTGCAAAAATTTTCGCGACAAAAAGCCACACGCTATGGAACTATAGTAGAGCTATGGTAAGATAATTAGAAACAGCATACCTCGAGGGCTGAGCAGGGAGATTGGCTTCCTGGAGGTACGCTAGAACACTGGCTCTCAACTGTTCATTGTAGAACCCATTATGGATGCATCCAAGAATATTTTCCAGGGTCATAAGACTGTAAACACCGTTCTTGTAACTGATTCGAACACTGTCCTCGCACTCTACAATCGTTATGCCACCATCCTGGAACTTTGGCATATCACAGATATCTATGGGGTCCTCATCATTGTGAGATGTCCCAATCAGCCTGCTGCTTATCTCGTGAAGGTTCCATCCATCGTAGCTGCCTATAACTGATAGGACATCATTCAGCTTTATGGCCCTTCTGAGTCGGGAGTTGTAGTCAGGCCTCTTTGATGTGTAGACCCTGACCAATGGCGACAGAGATTTTGGAATTCCCCTGCTGCATCTGCTTTGCTCTCCTTTTCTAAACCTATCTGGCTCCTTGCTCCTCCATGGCTTCAAGGCACCACTGGCCCGTGATGTTCTTCTCAATATTCTTTGAATTATCTCCACGTTTCGATCAATGCATGCTCTTCGAGCTAGATATATGATATCACAGTCCTTTGCTTTCAAAAGTGATTCATAGTCAACCTCCCCAGGGTATATCATCATCCAGAGACTCAATGCATCTCTCGTGCTCATGATGGCCTGTGGGAAAAACTCTACTTCTCCAGACAGGTCAAACGCATATGCACAACTAAAGGGCTTGATCTCGTTTATGAAATATCTTTCAATGAGCGTTGGTGCATCAAAGGAAGTCGGAAAAGCTCGTCTGGTGGACTGTTCTGGCTGGGGCCCTCTCGAAAGAATCCCAAAGCCAAACCCCTGATTGTGTGGCAAAAAGTAGCGTGACTTGGTCGAGACAATGCTGTCTATAAACTTCTCCTTGTCCTGAAGAAACAGATCAATTCTAGATCCTGCGTTCTCTTTTTTCCCAATTCCCACCAAGCCTTTGATCATGCTCCTGAGCGATTTAACAATCTTATTGTTTTTGGGTAGCTTTTTTTGCAGCGTGTCCGTGATACCTTTCACATTCTTGGCACTGTATGCTTCTTCATGGTCCAATACCCCACTGCAGAAGGTAGGGTCTGGATGGGTGTCCGGCCTTTCATTGGGGCCTTCACTCCCATTCACAGGCAACTTGAATGCTCTGATACATTTGTTTTCCGGTTCCACCCACTCCTCAGAAGACACAATAAAGGGATACGGACCTTCCAGAAGGTACTTCATCTCGCTGGATAGAGGTGAAACTATGAGTCCCGGAAACTTTAATGGACTTAGACTGTTCACCACTGATTGGATGTTCCAAAATGAGTTCTCGTCTTCCTCAAGAACGACTCCATCGCACTCAAATAAGCTTCTGAGAATAGGTGCCAGCATCTTCCCAGCCTCTTTCACCTTGTACCGTGCAACCAAGAGCTCTCCCTTGTACGTGACAGCTAAAGGCCCGTCCTGGGATAGATCTGGTATGGCTAAACATAATGTGCAAAAGTCGCCGATGCTCGAGCCAGACTGAGATGTATTTCCCACTTCATCGCACCCTCTGCACTTCTCGTCCAAGTGCATGCCAGATGCTACAAGCTCCCGGCAAGATAAATGCAGAATGTTGGCCAGTCTAGTGTAGTCGTACAGCTTTCTGCTCATTATCAAGATTACGGTGCACTCGATTTTAAAGGCCGTGAAGTAGAAGCCGTCAATACTCTGAATATAGAAATGCTTCACAAAGCAGTATCTAGAGGGCTTTAATCTCCTTAGAAAAGCCTTGATAAGAATAATATATTCCTTCGATCTAGAAAATTCAAAAATAGTCCCCAGATCTTCAGAGGAACCCACTGCTGGACGGATTGTTTCTATACTGGATCCAGGAGTGCCATCACCCAATACGACTCTGCTGGTATAATCAGTCCTTTCTATGTGGGTGCTCTCACTAGTTCCTGTTAGGCACACACTTGAACTGTTGTCGTTGTGATAGAGCCCTTTGACGTTCTTTCTCTTCAGGACCGAAATGTCAACATGCACCTCACCATCTGCTCCCTTTACAATGTACACGCTCTCACCCTCAGGATCCCCTGCAACATATCTTCCATTCATCATAGACAAGCCTGGATGCAATCTCCTTAGCTCTGAGACGATTTGTTTGATTGTTCTAGACGGTTGCTCCAGCACAAACACAAAGCTGCTTCCTATGAAATGGACATCAGTGGTTGGATAGATGCTTTCGAATTCCCTTATAATGTTTTCACTGTCCTTTTCTGCTCCAGAATCTGCTGTGCTTGAACCATTTCCATCACATTCAACAGAAAAAACCTTTGGTGTAGAGCCAGGCTGCACACTAGGATCCATCCCACGGCTTCTTTTGTCTCCATATACTGAACCAGAAACCCGAAAGACCAGGATCTGGCTACCGAAAACAGCGATCAGCCCTTCCTTGCTTACTATGCAGTCTCTATCAGTGAGAGGTGCTCCTAAGTCAACAAATCGGATTTCCTCGATAGATCCTGCTTCGCTCCACAGTTCCACCTTGTATCCACATATAGCCTCGATGAGCATGGGGATCTTCCAATGTTTCTATTTACTAGGCTTGCAGATGTATCCCTTATGCTCGGGCATAGTCTATTAGCAAGTCGCATTTTCTCCCCTATGGACGAGAGAGAGGCCATAAGAAAGCTTATAGAGAAGATCGATGAGGTCCTAGCAGATGAAGAAAGAGAGGAAACAGCCACTCCAAGGGACAACTTTGGAGAGGAATGGAGCACTAAAACATATAACTTTATGAGAAAATACGGACACATTCCCTAACATATCCCTTTACGGCCAAGAGACACTGCTAGAGTGCTGATGGTTTCTGTTGTGTCATGGCTTCTTAGTTCCAAAAGCAGGGGACATCTCACAGAGCTGCTGCAGTCCTTATTCTCCATCGATCTTGAGAGTTCTCTCCATTAGTTCCCATTGTGCTTTTCCCATCCTCTCCTCTCTGTTTTCTTCAAATTGGAAAATTTTCTCGCTTTCTCGAGCCCCAATGGATGCGCCAGACCTCTCAATGGACTCCAAGCAAACATCTGCACAGCGTTCTGGAATAGTCCCCATATTGCAGAATGTCGTGGCAACCGTAAATCTCAACTGCAAGCTCGACCTCAGGAGCATTGCCTTGCATGCTAGAAATGCAGAGTACAATCCAAAAAGATTTGCTGCAGTGATAATGAGAATAAGAGACCCAAAGACTACAGCCTTGATTTTTGCCTCAGGAAAGATGGTTGTCACAGGCGCCAAGTCCGAAAAGGCCTCCAAAATAGCCTCTCAGAGATATGCCAAGATCATAAGCAAGTTGGGATTCAATGCCCAATTCACCGAATTCAAGATCCAGAATATTGTCTCCAGTTGCGACCTTAGGTTTTGCATAAAGTTGGAGGGTCTGGCCTATGCACACTCAAACTTCTGTTCCTACGAACCAGAACTATTCCCGGGGCTGATCTATAGAATGGTGAATCCCAAGATTGTTCTTCTTATTTTTGTTAGTGGCAAGATAGTCCTCACCGGGGCTAAAGTCCGAGAAGATATCTATGAGGCGTTCGAGAACATATATCCAGTCTTGACACAGTATAGAAAGTCGTAGTTAGCTGTAATAAACCCTATTTTATATATAACTTTGCTGTTTCCGATGCGTCTCACAAGCTCGGGCTAAAAGTCGGAGTCTTCTTGGTGTGGCTTCTTCCCCATTATTTTGCCCGCAGTTACGCTCTTAACCACAAAGTCTCCTGTGTATGTCCTATCGTCATCAACAGCCACAGGGAATATCCCCATTAGAGACCCATCTGTGCAAAACATTACGGACCCAGGTGTGATCTTCAGCACACAGAAGTCTATTAGGCAGTTTACGTAGACGCTTCCATCTTCCAGGATCTTTCCGGTGTGGAAGATGCCCTCGATTGTGAAGGAGAGCGAAAATCCACCGAGAACAGAAGAGTACATCAGGAGTCTCTTGGATAAATCCTTGAAAATGCTTTCAGATGGATCGTGTAGGTGTCTTGGCCGTATTGCCAGATAAATTTCGACCCTGGCCTTTTCAAAGTTCATTCCGTGGGGAAGAGAACGGAGCTTTTTTCAACGCTTGGAATACTCCACTGAGATTCAGCATCTACAAGCAGTCCAGTGGCATCGTAACAAAAAGGTATAGAATAGTGCTTCTCTTGCAATGAAGATGTTTATTAGATGACTAGAATAGACATTCGGATACAGATAAGCTTGCTCACTTCCCTACATTCCTGAATCTCGAAGGATCCAGCTGTCGCAATCCACGGACAACTGCAGGAGACAGTGCTCTAAACACATCCTCAACTCTATATTTAAACTTTCCTGCTAGAGAAAGATCAATCTTTAGTCCCTCCATTTTTCCGACACCTGAAGGCCTCTTGGCTCCAAGAACGAAAATTCGTTCTGAGCAGATCTCCAAGTACCCGTCCATGAAAACTATGCAATCAGTGACCAGAGCAGAGCCATCGCTTCCATTCACATCGTCGTAGGAGATTACGTCCCACTCAATTCCGAAGATATCAAAAAACATCTTAGTCTTCTTGACTCTCCTGGTAACGACAGTTCCTTTGAACATCTTGGCCAATATAAACAGCGCAACAAAGGACCCACTTTCGTCGTTTTTTATGAAAAACTTCGACAGGGGAACTCTTTGAAATGAGCAATTCTCGTCCAGGACTATCATCGGTCTTTCGATTGTGCTGAGGTCAAACCCAAATCTTTCCATCAGTGGGTGATCAACCACAAGCAGATGGGTGCAGTCGAACTTGTCTTTGCTCCCAAACTCTAAGAACTGTGTTGGTGTGAGCCTCGAAAGCGACTTTGGCCGGTTCAGATTCTCCAGCACTGTTTCTGCAGTGTCTGCAGCCGAGGAGTATGGTGTCAGAACAGTTACATGATTGAATGCTAAGTGCAGGTTCTCCACGAGATTGTCTACAGTGGTTGTTGTGCTGTAAGATCGGTCTCTATCCAGCTCCAGTTTTTGAACGAACATCTTTGAGGAGGAAAATTTTTCGCTTATAGCTCGCCGGCTGGCACGTGCTGGGCTTGCCAGTTCCCTGAAGGATGCTCGCAGTGAAGTAAGGAATTGGATTTATTATATTTTAAGATATGAGGCTATTTCAAGCAAATCCATTGTCTCCTCGTCTGCAATCTTAAATTCGTTTTCCGCACAGTAGCTCCCGTTGTTGTACTTGAACGTCATGAACTCAACAATTCTTCCGAGGTACTTTGATGTGATTGGAAGATTGATCGTTGCCCTTTCGCTCTTTTCAAAAGACAACGTCGGATCTAGAAATAGTGCAAGCGTCTCAGACTGCAATGCAATGTGCGAGTCGACAACAAACTCGACATTATCGCTTGAGACCAACTTCACTAGGTTATCCGGCATTGTTTGTTCAGATCAGGCCATTTTATGCAGATGTTTTGTCTTGAAACCTGATAAACATCAGGTAAGGTTAAGCACTAAGCTACATGACAAAAAGCACCGAGTATTTCTCGATAGGTTCTGATGCCTAGCCCATCAGATGTGCTGCTAATACAGCTCCAACATCACATCATATCCAAACCGTTATGTCCTGGACAGTGGATTTGGGTATTAATAGTTTTTAGAAGAAGCTCTCCCATAGATGGGGCGAAAAAACACAAAGAATGCTCAAACTCATCTCAGATACCTATATGAGCTGGCTCTGAAGCTTCCGTACAGGCATCTCTCCCACGAAAAATGTGTTGACTTTCTGAATCTATCAAGCAGGCTGCAGTGCAGATTGGGGAAAGCTAAGCAGACATTATGCTTAAAGTGCAAAGTCGTTCTTGTTCCAAAGGTGAATTGCTCCACAGAATTTGTAAGGAGAGAAAGCGGCTTTGGGCTCTGGAGAAAATGCATGAGCTGCAACAACGAGACGTTTATTGTAAAAAGAGGATCGCAATGCTCAGGCTCCCGATGACGAGGAGTTTGCGCCAAGAACCTTGTATTCTGGAAACTTCTGAGATGAGTCATTGGTTCGAAAAATGTACACGATTCTCGGAGAAAACACAGACCATCTCCTAACGGCTTCCAGATCCTCCCTTGTGTATGCATCCTTCTCATACAATCCTGTCGCCTTGATTTCTTCTGTCCCGGCCACTATTGCCTCGATCTCGTCTTCGATCTCCCCGATCCCAATGTCGTCTCTCGTTAGAACAATGTCACTTTGGCTGACAAGCAAGACAACCACTCCGTTAGGATTTGTAGAGCTGGCAATGCCCAACATGTCCTCCTTGGTCAGCTCATATCCATTTTTAACATAGAGCTTAGAAACCTTAGCACGGAGATAGAAGCTTGCAATTGCCAGAGCCAGAGTGGAAAGAAGCGATGCCCTACAGACTGTGCAGCACAGTCCTTCAGATCTAATAAATATGGCAGCAAATGGTGCAAGAACACAAACGCCCATACTGCCTATGAGAACAGTGCTGTGCAATACAGTGGCATCCATCAGCACCTCTGTGGCTAGAAGAAGTATTAGAACAGCGATGGCAGAGAATGCTGAGTATAAAAGTGCTGTCTTTAGTGGTGAAGCTTTTTGACTTGAGGATTTCTCATCAGCCATCCAGGAAGATCAATCCGGCTGAAATTTCTATTGGAAGAGACCAATAGGACATCGTAAATCCCTAACACAGCTGGTCCCATGTGGATTTTATGAAATCATCGTAGGAGATGCCCTTAAATTCAATCTTATCCCCTTCACTGCCGACCTTATAGACTTTTTTATCGTTTATGGCATAGTCGCCTTCTGGAAGGTCCAGACTTGTCAGATACATCAAATTGTCATTGTTCCTTCCCTGTATTTCATACGGCGTGGGGCCTTCCTTGTTAAAAAGCACCTTAGTATTCTTAGAACAGTCGATTCCGCTGTACAGCCTTCTGATGGCACCGTTGTGCTTGAATGTTGTGCTTGAAAACACAATGACCATGGAATTCTCGCCAACGTAGCTCCGGATTTCTTCACTGTTATGACTTCTCATAAGCGACGCTTCACAGAGCTCCAGATATTCGTAGAAGGACACGCTATTATAGAATATCTCCTCAAATGCATACTTTTTTACAGTCTTGCTCTCGCACGTTTCTCTCCCAGCCTGATCAGAGGCATTATCCCGGCATCTCTTTTCTGAGGCCACTCTGAGGAATATAAAGGCATTTTTGTTGTCCAGTCCCTCTAGCATTCGATCCTCTAATGCAAAGGCTTTGGTAACGTCCTCACTCATCACCAGAGGCTGGTCGTCTCGCTGGAAGAAGAATCTCCGAAAGAACCTGTCAAATCGATTCTCTCCAGTACTTTTTTTGTCTAGCTTCTTCACCTCCTTGTAGTCTGCCTTAATCTCTTTGAGAACCAAATGTGGCATGGCCTTCTCGCCATCCAGGCTCTTCACAAGCAGGAAATGGTTGTCAAAGAAGGCCTTGCTACTCTCCAGAAGGCCTGGCTGAAAGTATGGATAATCCGCTCTTAGCTCCTTCTTGAGCTTGGCGCTGATGCTCTCGCCCTTGTAGTTCATAAAATGCGGAATGGTATTTCTTCCGATGAATCTTGTGGTGTGTGGGTAGTAGTAGTACTGTAGATGTGACTTGTGGTATGGTATTGTCTCTTGAGCCGCATCCTCCTCTGTGCTAGAAGCCAATTCGTATTTCATGGGCATCCAGTGAAAATTTCATAACAAGGTCTTACTATACCTGGATGAGGTTGACTTCTTGCCACAGATCTTCTCTGCAGTCCATATTCTTGCTGCCTTATTCCCAGGTTTCATGGTGAAACGCACCGTCAATAAATTCTTGAGGCATAGTAAATACAATGCTAAGGCTTTTGTTGTTGAGTGCCATACATGGGCTCACGATGGAGCAGAGATGCTCCCAATTCAATATACCAATGGAGAACTGTGTGCACAGAAGGAATCTGGACACGCTTCTCTCCTCTACAGGCTATCCGCAGAGAAGCAGGAAATGCACCAAGGAAGAGTGCATGTCCTATCTCTACAGAGACGAATGTGACATATGCGACAACCAAGAGTGCTTTAGGATATGCCAGAGCAAGAAGAATAGCGACAAGGAGCTTCTGGGGTTTCTAAGAGGCATTGTCGAGAGACCGAAGGTGAAATACGAATTGGATGGTCTTGGATACAGAGGCGGGGATACGAGAACTGTTATACTGGACGGCCCTGCAGAAAGAGAGAGCATAAGGATCGTGACCGTCTCTCAGAGCGAGGTGCCATCGGCCGTAACAATAACACAGAACGAGATAAAGACAGTGACTGTTGAGCCGAAACATGAGAGCAAGACAAGTGAGCGAGCGAAGCATGAGAGTAAGACAAGCGAGAAAGAAAAGTCTGGGGAGTCCAAGGACTGCGAGAAGAAGTCATGCAAGGAAGGCAAGAAGTCGTACCAGCAAGAAACATCGTCCGAGGATTCTGGGTTCGTTTCACCGACAATATGCATTGATAGAAACGAAAGTGGATGTGCCGGATCAGGATATAAGTCAGCCAAGACAAAGAAAAATGGATGGCTGCCTGATGGGGATGTCACAGTTACACGGGTGGTTGAAAAGACCACAACCCTGGAGAAGCCTTTGACACTCTACAGGGAGATGACTACCACCATCACCAAAGAGAAACCCATCACAAACTACAAGGTCACTACATTTACCGACACATCCACCAAGGTTGAGAGTGTTGTGGTCACAAAGACAGAAACACGTGTTCTCACTGCAGGCGAAGGAGGTGGTACGAATCGCTATCAGTCAGTAGCGGGCCAAGGATCTTCCTCTGCCGAGCAGTCGTTTGCCGAATATGGGGTGAACAAGAGCGTTAGAGTATCAAACGATGAGATGAATGAGCTGATGCCACCCTCGAGGGGCAGAAGCACAGTGACGATTACAAGGTGTGACAGGAGCATAGATGGGCACACCATGACCCACTCAGGCACAGTAACCGTTACAATGTGCGAAACTGATATGCAGCCCCGATCCAAGACTGTTGACAGTACAGCCCACACTGTGACTGTCACGAAGGATGCATCCTCGATGGTGACAGTCACAGTGACCAAGTTGCCAACCAGTGCGACACCAGAGAACGTCATAACTACGACCATCATGGCATCAGCTGTTTCGGTGGTTACCATCAATGTTCCGATGGTGTCGACGATTACCACACGCCCAATATCCTCGGTGACCACGGTCACTGTATCTTCCGATACAAGTGCGGGATCGCCGTGGACAACGACCAAGAGGAGGATTGCACCGAAGGCTGTGACGAAGGGCTGTGAGGTCTATCTGGGTGCGGAAAAGCCCAGGACAATATGTAGATTCCAAAATGTGCCCAAGGAGCTTCTGAAAAGAGGAATCTTGGGAAGAGAGAAAGGTAGAACCAAGAAGCGACGCACAGTCTATAGAACGGTTTATAGTACAGAAGGCTCTGCAGACGATTGTGAAAAGGTAGTGACGGTGACGAAGTTTGTTTAGAGTATCAGGCACCACGGAAATTGTGGAGCTTGTGATAATAAATCCTTAGCTTATGCATGGCCTATCAGGTGCTAGTTCGGGCTTTGTGAGATTAGCAAGGCAGATCCAGCTGTCTGCACAAACTTTTCTGCCTCATAAAAAATTTGTCTGGCAGAGCCCAATGAGCCTCAAGTTTGATGTAAAGTCGTTCTCGCTTGGATGGTACAGCTCTGATGAGATTCTGAAGATAAGTTGTTGCGAGGTAACTCTTCCAACATCATTTGATATGTTTGGGCATCCTGTTCCTGATGGGCTGTATGACCTGCGAATGGGGCCTCTGGGCATGGACTACATGTGCCAGACTTGCGGCCTGGGATATCTCCATTGTCCAGGGCACTTTGGCCATGTAAGGCTGAGCAGGGTGGTTTTGAACCCAATCACCTTTGACACCGTCTACGCGCTGGTCAAAGCATGCTGCTCCAAATGCTTCCACTTCAAGATGACCAGTGCCGAGCGCTTGATTCTCTATACAAAGCTAAAGGTCCTTAAAAGAAGGCTGGGCATAGGTAGTGTTGAGGCCTTTGTTGCCAACAAGACAATTGAGGAGATAGAGGAGGGCCTCTGCAACATGAAAGAAGACCCGACGGGATACGAGAATGCCCACCACTACGAGATTGTTTCTCAGTTCATAAGAAAGACCAGCGTAAAGATCACGTGTCCCCGCTGCCACACCAAGAGCCCTAAGTTTGCCAAGGGAAACAATCTGAGGATCTTAAGAACCGGGCCCAGTGGGCTAGTGGAATATGTTTCCCCAGACAACGTGAGAGCTATTATCTCCGGGCTCTACGAAAACGAGAGTGCCCTGCTTTCTGAGATGTTTAATTCCGACCGATACAATATGTTTTTCATCGATATTCTTCCTCTGGTACCAAATAAATTCCGTCCAGCAGCGCGTGCAGGCAATAAGATATCGGAAAGCCCTATAAACTCCCATTTCTGCAGGATCATCAACTTCTCTGCCATGGCAGAGAACAATGACAGATTTTGGAGTGACCTACAGGCCTATGTGTTCTTCTACTTTGATAACTCCAAGGGCCCGTCGGGAAGCTTCCTGGGGCATAAGCAGATCCTGGAGAAGAAGGAAGGGCTCTTCCGCAAGAATATCATGGGGAAAAGAGTCAACTACTCTGCAAGGTCTGTCATCTCCCCAGACCCAAGCCTGGAAACAAGGGAAATCGGAGTTCCGCTGGTGTTTGCCACACAGCTGACGTTTCCAGAGAAGGTCACCAGCTTCAACATTGACCAAATGAGGAGGCTGGTTGTGAACGGCACCAAGTATCCTGGTGCCAACTTTGTCCAGAGCAATGGCGCTCTGATTAACCTCAAATACATCTCCATTGAGAGACGACTGGCTCTTGCCAACCAGCTCATGGATGGGAACAAGATAGTGTGGCGCCACCTTGTTGACGGGGACCCTCTTCTGGTTAACAGACAGCCCACTCTGCACAGTGTTTCCCTGATGGGGCACATAGCCAAGGTGCTGAAGAATGAAAAGACTCTCAGGATGCACTATGTGAACTGCAAATCATACAATGCAGACTTCGATGGCGACGAGATGAACATCCACTTCCCTCAGAGTCTTAATTCCATAAGCGAGATATATAATATAACTCTGAACGATAACAGCTTCTTTGTTCCCTCCTCCGGCGAGCCAATTCGAGGACTCACCCAGGACCACATCATTGCAGCGCTGTGCCTTACAATGAAGGACTCGTTTTTCAGCAAGGAGGAGTACCACGCCCTGGTAAATGCAGCCCTTTCCCATGCAAAGAGCCGGGACTCTGGTACTAGTCCGAGACTTACTGTGTTTAGTGAGCCATGCATCCAGGCTCCCGTTATTTTGTATTCTGGAAAGCAAGTTATCTCTACCATTCTCAAGAGCTTTGGCATCTTAATCAACTTCTCGGTCAAGTCGAAGATGAGCTTTCCTGGAGAGGAGAGGACTCTCTTGATAGTCAATGGGGAGGTCATATCCGGTGCATTGGACAAGGCATCCATTGGGGCTTCCTCATTCTCGCTGATTCACGCATGCGGGGAGATATATGGATATGCCATCTGCAACGACCTCCTCACCGTCATCTCCAGGGCGGTTAACTGCTACATGCTGATCAAAGGCTTCACCATCCGGTTTGATGACCTGCTTCTCGATTCGAGATCTGACAGAGAGAGATTGGAGATATTCTCCCAAGGAAATGACCTTGCACTGCTGTACCAAAGACTTGGATGCCCTGAGGACTTTGATGCCACACGTCTCCCCGAGGCAGATGATGGGGAAGGCCATCCGATGTTTGAAGATGAGGACTTCTACTTTGACGAGCAGAAGGTGTCCTTGCTTGATAAGAAAATGAGAGGGTTCATGAACAACCTCACCACAGAAGCAGTTCGGCTTCTTGACAGTGGGATGCTTAAGAAGTTTCCCACCAACAGCATGGTGAATGTGATCCAGTCTGGGTCCAAAGGAGCTATGGTCAATCTGAGCCAGATTTCTGGTGCCCTAGGGCAACAGGAGCTTGAAGGAAGGCGAGTACCGTTTATGGAGAGCGGAAAGACGCTTCCCTGCTTCAGGAAAATGGAGCTCTGTCCCTCTGCCGGAGGCTTTGTGTTTGAAAGATTCCTCTCCGGCATCAACCCAGCCACCTTCTACTTCCATGCAATGGCGGGAAGAGAGGGCCTGATTGACACTGCAGTGAAGACTGCAAACAGTGGGTATCTCCAGAGATGCCTTGCCAAGCATCTCGAAAGTGCCAGTGTCATGAACGATGGAAAGGTTATGTCTAGAAACAGGATTCTACAGTTCAAGTACGGCGACGATGGGATAGACTGCACAAAGGGGACCTATCTCCAAGATGTGGAGTTCTATAAATCCAACTTTAAGTTGTTCAAGAGGTGGGAGACATTCTTGAAGGAGATTCAGGACACCCTCCCTGATGGGCTGATACCTGAGGTCTTCAAGAGCAGTCTGGAGCAGCATCCAGAGCATCTGAGAAGGCTCATCAAGGATAAGTTTCTGAGCGCTCTTGTCAGCCCCGGACATTCTGTTGGGATTATTGCAGCCCAATCTCTTGGTGAGCCCAGCACACAGATGACACTCAACACATTCCATTTGGCTGGTGTGGGGGGAAAGAACGTGACTCTTGGTATCCCTCGTCTCCGTGAGATTATAATGGTCGCTTCTAAGAACATCAAGACACCCATTATCACAGCACCTCTTCTGAGATGCGAAGATGGCCCTTATCTTCAGTCTATGTTCAATATGATCACACTTGAGGATTGTCTCGAGAATGTCACTGTCCAGGAGATGTTTGTGGTCAGGGACCAGGAGTATAAAAAGCACATCAAGATCTTGTTTGACATCCGGTCTAATGTGGAAGCCTGTGCAAGAGTGATTGACTGTGCATTTCTCAAGGCTCTTGGGAAGGAGCTTAAGAAGAGGTCATCGTCCTCTGGGATCGCTGAGTATAACGACTCGGCCATCAAGCCTGTGGAGAACACAGATGTAGCACAAGATGATGATGAGGACAGCAGTACTTCCTCGTCGGACCTGGAGGCAGAGGTTGGATTTGATGGACTCCAACAGAAGGACGAGGAAACAGATGCCGATGCAGCTAAGAACAATGAGGAGGGATTCCTAGAGAATTTGGACAAGGATGCAGAAAATGATGACTCCGAGGATGCTTTGATCCCACTTGTAAACCTTAGAAGGATCACCTCAAAGAAGTTCTGCTTTGAAATCTACTATCCTTCTGATTTCAATGTCCTTCTCATGCCTATTATAGAGAGCATTGCCAAGAAGATTGTTGTGAGGCAAGTTCCAGGATTTAAGAAGGCCACTGTGGACTCTGGAACAATCTTCTTGGAAGGTGCTGACTTTCTAAGTCTCACTGCGGAGGTCGATGGACAGAACCTACTTGATAAGATAGACTTCTATAACACCCGCTCGAATGACATTTACGCAATATACAGATCGTTTGGAGTGGAGGCAGCCAGGGAAATGATTGTTCATGAGATCGCTAGCGTCTTTGATGTGTATGGGATAAAAATCGACATCAGGCATCTCTACCTTGTTGCAGACTACATGACTGTGGATGGGACCTTTAAGCCCTTTAGTCGAAACGCATTTACCATGGATGACTCCATCGTACAGAGAATGAGCTTCGAGAGCTGCTTCACAAATCTTAAGAATGGTGCAATCTTCCACCAGAGTGAGACTGTAGGGAACCCATCCTCGTGCCTGCTTACTGGAAGCATCCTAAGGAGTGGAACAGGAGCCTTCGAGCTGCTCTATGATATGGCATCTTTTGCAGAATAAGCACCAATGCAAGCTCTTTCATTACTGCATTTGATGCTCCTATATTTCCCGCCAAAACCAAGTTCTTGAAAATTCTTTGTTCCCCAAATGACTAGGAAAGAGGAGCAACTGCAGATGGATATTCTGCACAGAATGGCATATGCAGACAAGAAGGTCACAAAGTCTCAGATCAAGGAAATAAATATATCTATGATAATGGACAAGCACAGAACAGAGAATTTAAGCTTAAAGCAGGCGTCGATTCTGATTATAGCATTGGCAAAGGTTGTTGCCAGAAGATTTAGGTTTCTTATGGAAGACTGTACCCTTGCTATGCAGCAGATCTCTAGGAGCGTCTCGTCCACAGGTCGTAGTGTTAGAATCCCTTCATCTAAGGCAATCACACTAAGCATCGAGAATAACCTGGTTCTTACCGATGATGGTGCTGATATGGATTCTGTGTACGAGGAGGACATAGCTCTTAACGAAGGCTCGATGCTTGAGATGGGCTTTGGCGATCTTCTAAGTGTGGAACAGGTAAGAAACAGTGCAGTCCAAAGCTCGGGGATATTTGGCAGCGATAGAATGATCCTGAAAAGGAGAAAGATTGCAGAGGATAAGACCACCGAAATAGATGGGTCTGCTTTCAAAGGAGGCCTGAGAGGAGTCGCAGATATACTGAAAAGACAAGGGAGCACTGTCCGAGAGCAGATCAAGGAAATGTTGCGAATAGATCCCTGGATTGCTGCAGTTTTCCGCCAGACCGAGAAAGAAAGGACTGCAGTTGAGGTGCAGAGAGAGCTCTCTCTCGGAGTGGAGGAGCTCGATCAGTCTGGGTTTACCATTTCTCCTGATGATAATACCACTGCTGCTAGCTTTGGATATCCTGACACCCACGACTCTCAGGTTGTAGATCTTGATCTATTGGCACTTCCAGCAACCTTTAAGTTTGGCTGTGCTGTTGAGCACCAATCAATCCCCAACAAAGCATCCTGCTTTCTCTCATTGCTTGCCTTAGCTACCGAAGGCAGGATTGCTGTGCAGCAGATAGAGCCATTTTCTGAAATTGAATGTGCCCAAATAAATAATTAGCATTTTCGTTGGAAACTTCTCCCATATAATTGTAGGCTCAGGTTTTACCCATAATGAACAAGCATGTGGTCAATGCAATTGGTGTGCTTATAAACGCGATTTATTTTTCGTTCTTGCTTGTGATGCTGGTGAACATGGATGGATTCTTTGGTGTTAGGACTGCAGCAAAGGATCCCTCCCATGTAGAGGCTGTGGTTCTGACTATTATTTCCATGTGCCTATTCCTAATACTTCTGCTATACAAGTACCATTGCGATAAGGCTATCATGCCAACAAACAAGTCACCTCAGCGATAGGCTACAGGGCAAGTCTCTATCGCCGCCAGTGCTGATTGAACTCCACTCAACGATACAAAGCTCGAAACCGAAGAAATCAAAGAGAAATTTATTTAGGCGAACTCGGCCATTCTCTTCTCAACCTCGCTCCTAAAGCTACTTGAATTAACAAGACTTTCAATCTCCTTCCTTCGCTCTTCGGACTTTGATTTGGTCTCTGCTTCTCTGGAGAGCAAGCTCTCTTTGAGAGACTTGGTCAGCTTAGCATGATGCCATCCAAACTGAGCCAGAAGATCTCCAAGGGTGATGAACTTTCTGTTAATGTCGGTAGTCACCTCTCTGAGGGTCTTTGGGACAACCAAACGCTCTACGTTTTCAAACTGCTTTGGGATCCCTTCATACACAGATATTCTGTTGGCTGCCTCCTTTCCTCTGGTCGTTCGTCGTCCTGCCATATTCCTGAACATCTTCCTGAAGTACTTTGATGGTTCCTTGTAATGGAATGTCCCACGAGCCGGGTTCACAATGTTTCTCTTGTTGAGGTAGCTCCTGTACATGGCAACATGGCGATGCATTGGGCCAGTGAGAACAAGACTCTCTGCGCAGAGCACATGGATGGTGTATCCCTCAAGTGCCTTTTTTGCAATAAAGGCTCCCAGCTTTCCAGCCACATGGTCGGTGCCATCTATAACAAGCTCTTTATTCATCAAGGGGAAAATTTTACCTAAAAATTTTATCCGGTGCCTGTACAGTAGAGCATTACTTGGCGATCCTTATGTTTGGCATGGATACATCGTAGTTTCTGTGCTCGGACATAGATATTCCTCTCTTGTGCCTAAATCTGGTGATCATCACGCTTATAAGCTTCTGGGATAGGACGGACACCGAAAAGATCAGCATAAAAAGCGTATAGGGCACCACGGTGCCGGCACTGCTAACGCTTGTGGGAAATGAAAACTCCTGTGGCACCAGTCTGCATAGAAGCGGGTTCTTTGTGTATGTCTTCAGAAAGAAATATGTTCCCCCAAAGGACAGAACCAAGGCACTTGCCACCAGCTCCGAAGTGCGATAGAAAGTTGAAAAGACGTAGACAAACAGATAGTTCAGACAGAAGTTCAGAGGCATCAATATGAAAGGCATTTTGAGCACTGTATTGTTGCATAGATTTGCAGCCATACTCATCACTATCTTCACAGCTTCCTGGCAAACTGTGTAGAGTATTCTGGTGAGCAGAGCCTTACATTTGTTCGAATATGAGATATAGGCACCATGGAGACTCAGTGATATCAGCAGTGGAACAATGGGGATGTAGGAGACAAGTGCATAGATGCACTGGGACAAGATTGTGTTTCCCACGACAGTGGTCCTAACAAACTGCCCAAACCCGTAGTCTATGCTGTAAAACAGATGATAGAGAAACATCAGCTGCGAAAGAATCACAGATACGTTCATGGTGTTAACGCCGACAAGAGCGACATAAAGAGATCCTAGAGGAAACAGTTTTGTGTACTCCAGGTCGCTCTTTAGGATTGTTTCGGCACTGGAGAAGAATGTCCCGTTCAGAGAGTTCAAGCAGTATTCTGCCAGAAAATAAATCATGGGCATGAGTCAATTCGAATGTCTTGACTGGAAGCAAAGTTACAGTGCTAGAGAAGCGCACCCGATGGATGGGGCAGGCACCTAGTCATTGGACTGAGCGGCATCCTCAGGTCTTAAGTCACAACCACATCGAAGAACTTTCAAAATCATGTAAAAATTTTCCTCTTTTTCATCCCCGTCAATGTACGTTTTGAACAGAGATGCATATGCAATTAAGAGGTTTCTTCACACCAACAAGGGAATTGTTGTTCCTTTCTCAAAGGTGGGCATCCATCAGACACTCAAGATTGATATGGCTCTGGTCCACAAGTATCTTAAGACACTGACAAGCAAGCAGTATCTCATGAAAATTGGAAACTGGCAGCATGCCTGGTACTTCGTGACAGAGGAGGGCGAGAAAATGCTCAAGGAGCAGGTTGGACTTCCGGAAGAAGGTCTTGCAGAAGAGCAGCTTGAGATCAAGAATTAAATAGTGCCGTTTAATTTAGAAATATGCTTCCTGTCGCCATCTACAGCGATTGCTGTGCTCTGTGTTGGAAGTACTATTGCTCTAATGTGGGGAACACAAAGTTCTCAAGGAAGACAACCGGAGGGCGCATGTGGGGGTTCTCTGCCTCCAGAAATATTCTTTCTGCAATTCTTGAGATGGACGGGAAGGATTTAAGAAGAATGTAAAGCTGGCTCATCTCTGGAACAGCCTTAAAGCATCCTGGGTGCATCCTTAGGATCACAATTATGGAATAGAGAACCTTGACGCACTCGCCAGAGGAGACCTCGACAGAGCACATGCACAGCTTCTTTGTGATTGGGATAATCACAGACTCGTCTATCCTTCTATCCTGCAATGCCTTTAGAAGGAAGAGCAGATACTCCTCGGAGCCCAGGTTCTCTTCCGAGACTGTGGATTCAAGCTTTGTGTAGAACTCCTCATACTCAAAGTTGAAGTGATTCCTGATCTCGTGCACAAGCATGAGAGTGGGCACCACCAGATGCTTCAATGTGGTAAAGTGGTCCAGCTCGTCGTAGAAGTTTCTTGGATCTCTGACAAGCACCAATAGACACTCCATTCTGTCTAAAACCTCTACACTGGGGTTGTTTCTCAGAATGCACTTCAGCGTGTGGTCTATGGCATATCCAGAGAGCTCTTCTTCTGTGGCATCCTCAGACATGATTTTCAGCGTGTCCATGCATCTCTTTATCTCACTCAGGTTGGTCGAGTTTTCGCACTCTCTCAAATCCCTGATGGCCTTTTCCATTAGGGCCAAAATTTTTGCCGGATTGTTCCCTGCAGATGGAAGTTGAGCTAGACACATCCGATCCAGACTTCATTCTTGTAAATGGATGCAGAATCTATGTGGATGAGAGCTTGCGACGCCCAATTCTGGAGGAGTACGAGCAAGATCCAGACAAGTCTGCCATTTTTCAGTTTGCTGATGCACAGAGGCTACCAGGACTCTTCACAGTCATTGGACTTCCAGACTTCCATAGTGGATATGCCCTTCCGATAGGGTCTGTGGCCGTGATTGACCTGAACCATCCCAAAGCATGTGTAAGTCCCGATGGAGTGGGATTTGATATCAACTGCGGTGTGCGATGTCTGAGGACAAGCCTGACCGTGGAGGATCTTTCTGACGAGAAGAAGAATGTGCTTGCAGACCTTCTTCTGAAGGAAGTCCTCTCCGAAACAAAGCGCTCAATGGATCGAGAAGCCATCAGACACATCAACAGCATTCTGGACCGAGGAATGGACTATCTTCTTGAGCTGGGGATAGTCACCAAGGACGACATTGAGTACACCGAGAGCCGCGGATCACTGCCTGGAAACAGCAGACTGATTGGCCAGGCAGCCAAGTCCAGGGGAATCTCCCAATTGGGAACTCTAGGCTCTGGAAACCATTATTTGGAGATTCAGGTGGTAGAGAGTATCTATGATGAGGAGATGGCAGCGTGCATGGGGGTTTCTGCAGGCCAGATTCTTGTAACCATACACACGGGATCAAGAGGCCTTGGCCATAAGTGCTGCTCCGATGTCCTGAAGGAGATATCAGCTGGTGGTGCATCGCAGACGACAGCAAGTTCCTCGCCATCCAGGACCGAAGAACCTGCCAGCCATCCCAGGGCAGAACCCTCTACTTCGAAATGTCTGCTGGGATCTCTCGAGTTTGTTCCATACAACTCTGTGATTGGCCAAAAGTACATGTCCATCATGCATTCGGCATCTAACTTTGCCTGGGCAAACCGATCCGTCATTGCCTCCCGAGCAAGGAAGTGCTTCTCGGAGGTGTTTCCAGGTAGCAAGCTGGAAATGGTGTGCGATGTCTGCCACAACGTTGCAAAGATCGAGGGCTCGCCCAGAGTCCTAGTCCACAGAAAGGGTGCCTCGAGAGTTCTGCCTCCCGGACATCCTGAACTGCCCGAAAGGTATGTGGGAACCGGACAGCCTGTTCTTGTGGGTGGATCCATGGGAACTCATAGCTACCTAATAGCCGGAGCCCCTGGCTGCACAAAAACATACTTTTCCACTTGCCATGGCGCAGGCAGGCTGATTTCAAGATCTCTGTCTAAAAAGATGTTTAGTTATGAGAGCGTCGTCAGCGACATGAAGAAAAAGGGCATTGCATTCAGGGCTGGATCTGAAAGTGGAATGGTTGAGGAATGCAGCGGATGCTACAAAGACGTTGATGCTGTGGTAGAGCACTCAGAACGCGTGGGAATCACCCGGACAATTTGCAGGGTCAGGCCTATCCTGGTCATCAAGGGGTGACTTGTCCTTCTCCTCATTTCCCATTCTTTCCCAAAGACTCTGGATGCTGAGTCTGCCTGTCTTTCCAAAAGCCTCTTATACAATAAAGCTGTCTCCAGCCTCAATTATTCTGTCGATCTCCATCTCTTTCAGGACCGTGAAGCTGCGATCACAAATGATGGCCTTCCTCTCCTTCCTAGGATCATCCGAGGATCCGCCATAGTCAATAGCTAGCTTGCGCCCGTCTGTGGTGACAAGACAATACGACTCTTTTACCATAACACTGCATATGCCCTCCCTGAGAAAGGACACGTTCAGAATCTCCCCTTCCATGTCGTGGACCCACATTCTACTGTATTTGTCCAGAGCATAGATGCGATCATTCTTAGCTGCAAAGTACAGTGGATTGCTCAGGATGCCAAACAGAAAGCGGATGCTGTCATCAACAGCAAAGCAATCTCCAAATGTGTCCATGCAGTATACTTTGTCGTCATAAACAATGAGCTCATATATGGGCCTGCCAAGCTTCTGTATTAGAATGTAGCCGCTGTCTGTCATCCTGTACATGTTCTTTTCGGAATCTACCTTGAACCGGCCACCTTCGAATATCCTATCCTTGCCTGGCGTGCTCATTGGGATAGTGCATCATTGACAAAATTTTTGAGCAATTTCTTGCTGCGGGCGGAGAAGGATTCCAGCTCTGATCGCTAAGACTATGAGCAAATAAACTTTTTTTTTCTTGTCCATGAGTAGCTCTGATCTAGAAAGCGAGACGAGCGATGATAGCTTTGACATGGAAATAAGGAGCCATACACCGCAGTGTGCCGAGATATCCATGCTGCTGTCCCAGGTCCCATACATTGCAGATCAACCCACGTTTTTAGACAGGTTTGGGAGCCTCTACACACTTTCCAGCGGTGATCTGATACTGGGTGTATGTGGCTTTGCAGGATACGACAATGTCAAGGGAGTTCTAGGCAAAAGAATCAAAAAGACCATCAACTCTATGATAACCTCCGGTTCTGTGGAGCCTTCTGAAGGGATCGCCATTTTTTTCTGTCCAAGAATAGTCAACACACCTCTTAGGAAGGTACACGAAATGTACAGCAGAGTCTATGCAGAGGCTGGTGCATCCTTCAATCACTTTGTCATTATTTCTCGCCTGTACACTCCCGACCAGAAAGAGCACAAGGAGCTGGCTGAGACCTTCGAAGAGTTTGCGGAGGATGATCTAAAGACCTTTCCGTACTACTCAGAGGAGGTATTTCTGCTGTCCTGCAGGAACAAGCGTAACACTGAGATAGACGGCGTGGCCTTTAGGGTACTTCTGGCCAAAAAGCAAGAGTTTGAGAACTTCCTGTCGAGCTTTCTGAGGGAGATCAGCAAACAATAGGTGGGCTGTGCGGCCGATCTGCAGTAGGCATATCTGCAGTAGGCATATCTGCAGTCCTTGCCTCCATGATCAGAGCTTCTTGAGATAGTATATTGCTAGAAAGATCCCTGCACTGTACAGGAGCATCGACGTACCTAGGAAGATACTCATGTCCATCCCTATGGGGACTCTTCCTCCCAGCCTATTCTTGACAATTTCCAGGAAGGTATGCTTTCTTCTTTCCGATGCAAACTCCGAGGCATCCTTGATTGTCTTCAGTGCCATTCCATCCTTATGCAGCTGGACCGGGCTGGTTGCAAATATTCTCCGATGCGCCTTCAGGAACTGTGCCATTTGCGATATTGAGTCCTGGCTAAATCTTCTCAGGTCATCAGAGCATCTCCTGCAGGTCTTCTCCTCCATCAGGAACCCAGTGCTGGGGTCGTGCAGCACACCCAGGGAGTGCGCTATTTCGTGAGAAAGCTTCTTGGCAATGTAGTAGTTGGAATCTCTTTCTGGTGCATGAACAACTGCATACGACGTGTCGAGTCTGCTTGCGCCCCCATAGTATGTCATTCCCTGGTGGAAATGGGTGATGTCTCCAGAGATCATTACGACAAGATCGCTTTTTGAGAGCGATGTCTTTAAATTAAATGGCGAGAACCTCATCGGCTCGACCATGCCCTTGAATGACTCCAGTATGTTGCTCTTCACCTCCAGATGCTCCTTCATGTTCAGTATTCCTTTTAGCACAGGTTGTACCGGTGTGTCTTTGTAGATATGCTCCACGATTCTCATGATCTCTATGGTATTTTTATTGATGTCCTTTCCAAACCTCCTCACTCTCCCAGTGTCGTTGAACACGAAAATGCCAATCCTGTACGGAAGCTTAGCTGCGTGCTCAGGCAGCCCAATGTTTGTTTCCTGGTAGTACTTCTGCGCCTCCCTGAACGAGAGCTGTCTTTTGCTCTTATCAACATCCACCTGGAAGGATCTCTTGTAATCAACCTGCTTGCCCTTGTAATCTATGATGTATTTGTTTTCGTCCCAGACAAACTCAATCCTCTGCTCACATAGATCCAGGACCCCAAAGGCCCTCGAGAACACACCGCTGAGCTGATATTTGCATGGATCTGCAAAAACCTCAATGTCCGAGAAGTAGCGATGGTTGTGTGCTCTCAAGACAAGCCTTCTCGCGCCCTCGACAGCCATGATGGTGAAGGTTACATGGTCTCGAGGATTCTGAATTCTAAACCCGTCTCGTGCTAGAAACTTGAGGCTCATGGTGCTCTGTGCAATGGCCTGCAGAAGGAGCAGAAAGAACATTCTTTGTTTATTTCTTCCAGTAATTTGGCCATTGATGAAACAAAATACGCCATGGAATGCTCAAAGTGCATCCTTTCTGCATTTATAAAACCTTTCTGTGGTGAGTGTCAAGCCAGCTTATTCCATTAAATGGTTTTCTCTAAGAATATTTAATGCTTCAGTGATCAATCCATTCCCATTTAAAGATAGCATCACGGAAGCGTGCTTCCTCGAGATTAGCCCTAAGCATTTAATTTGTCTGAGATATCTGGGCGCCAACATATCTGAAGAGTTGGTTAGCAAGAGAGGGATCGCTTTGGTTGTTCTCCAGGCCTGATGGCGTTTTCAGGAACTGCTGGACAGGACAAACTATCCATCCTGCTTTGGTTGCACCATCACAGTTTCTTTTTGAGTCCTCAAAAAGCACGATCTGGTCAGGCCTACTGACACCAATGTACTTCTGTACAAACAGATATGCCTCCTGCCTCGGCTTGCACACTATCTCAATTTTTTTATCTTCTGGAGTAGTGCACGGATTCACCTTGGGGGGCTCGGATCCCATGATGTGTGTGCAGAACACACGCTCAAAGAACTCTTCGATACCAAGAATGTTGAGGATAGTGCGTGCTCGTCTATCGCAAGCATTACTCATTGCAAACAGCCGGTACCTCCTTGACAGCTTCCTTATCCACTTAACCAGTCTCTCATCCCTTGTTATGTACTTGCTGTAGTCAAATATGTCCAGCTCGTTGAAGAAGTCGTCAGGCTTCATTCCAAAGTTGTTGCAGAAAATTTCACAGAAATGAGTTCCATTTTGCAACTCAGCATCAAACATCTGAGCTGCCTCCTTCGAGCTCATCCCAGAAGTCTCAAGCTTTTTCCTGACGAATGCCTCTCGGGCACTGGCAACCTCATACTCTGCCATGTCCTTGCTCCAATACAGAGTATAATCTATATCGAACACAAGAATCTTCTCGGTACTTGATGGTCTTGCGACCATACTGGCATTGGAGATACTCTCCTTGTCAGCATCGTCCCCAAAAAAAGAGCTCATTGAAATATACTTCCAAATCTGAGCCATAGGGGTTTTTTTGTTGGCGAAAACCTGTTGAAAATTTTTACACATGATTCCTTGGACCGACTGATGGTGCCAGATCTATTTCTTCTTCAGAACCGGCAGATTCAGGGCAATAGTCACAAACTCCGTCCTCTTGAATCCGCTGTCCTTAACCTCCACCTCCACCTCGTATGTTCTCGGTGCGCCCTCTGCAGTCTCTCTTCGCGCATCCAGAATCTTGGTGAAGTCGAAGGAGTACTCGTTGCACCGGAAAGACTCTCTGTCCCTGTCTCTTTGGATGTAATAGGATGAGGACTGGTGCCCAAGACCGAACTCCTTTTGGTCTACACTGAACTCCCTGCTTACAGACACCCTCACATCGTACAGCATGTCTGGCAGGTGCACATCTATGCTGAGAACCTTCACCTTCTTCTCATACCTTGTGCTGCCATCTCGCTCTATCTTCCTAACACTTCTGCTTACTGTGACCCTATCCTGGGCTGCAGCTGGGGATGCGTCTGGAAACAGCGCATGCTTTATGGTGCTAAAGTCATTCTTCTCCACCCCGCTCACAAACTTGTACTCGTTTGGAAGGCTCTCAAAAACAATTGGATGCTGAACCTCAAAGCCAATGCGCTTTGTGGTAATCTTGCTCACAATCCTGCCGAGCCTTGCTTCAATCTCAACATTGTTCATGGTTCCGCAGTCCAAGCACTTCAGCACAAGGTTCTGGATTGTAGATACGTAGCGGTTCCTAAAGAGACACTCGGGCATTATCATTGAAGGGCTAGCTTTTGCAGGTTCAAAGTATATGGACGCACTCTAGGAAGTAGGTCAAAAGAACAAAATGAAATTAGAAAGGTTTACTCCTGAACAGCCTCCATAAGCCTGGCCATGCCGTTTGTGACATGGATGCCAAGAAGCTTGGCCTCGTTGGCAATCATAATTCTAGTTCTTGCACCAACAGTGGAGGCAATGGTGGCACAGTATCTTCTGTTGACAGAAGTGAGAGCCTTGAGGTCGTCGACGTTGTTGATTATGACCTCCCTGAGCCCACATGGCAGGATGTCCTTTATGATGGCAGGGGTTCTGAACCTCTTGCTTGGCATCTCTGGGCATCCTCTGTGCTTTTTCCTAACCCTGTTGTCCAGGCCACGTGGATGTCTCCAGCTGGTTCTGAGCCGAGCGTATCTATCCGAGTGGTACCTCTTGAAGACCTTCTTCTTTCCTCTCTCGCTCCTGAGCAGCAGAAGCGGATTGGGCTGAGTGAGCGACTCTACCATGAGGGCCACAAATTTTACACAAGTTTTATGAAAATTTTTAAGCTCGGAGAGCATCGCTCAAGATCCGCAAAAGACATCGGGTCCAGAGCGCCGCCGGTTGCTGGAGAGCTTCAAAATTTTTATCCAAAAAATTTCCCGAGTCCCTAATGTCCCACAACCCCGCGTGTTCAAGCACAGACACATCCGTGAAGTCGATTATGATGGAGTCGCCCATGTCATCGGATCTCAGAGTCACCTTCGACGACTGCCCAAAGATCAGGGAGATTGCATGCAACAATGGCATCCCCACTAGACAGAAGGCTCCAAAGTACGAGATCAAGGACAAAACTATTATTCTGCGCAAGAAGATGCTTGGTGCAGCCAAGCTAAAGGCCAAGAAGTATGCAGCCATGATCCCGTCGCATAACAACGTGGTCCTGAAGTATAAGAGGAGAGAGGACATGGATGCAGATCTGCGTGCTTTAGGACTGAAGCCAAAGACGTATATAGAGAACAAGATAATAGTGTATGGCCTCGGGTATAGAGAGACGGAAGAAAGTGTCGGTGCCTTCTTTGGAGCCTTTGGAGACATCGAGAAGGTTGTTTTGGAGAAGAATTCCAAGAACTTCTGCACGGGAAAGGCCACTGTGACGTTCTCGTCGTGTCTGAACACCAACCAGGAGTTCCGGCTCAACAACAGATTGCTAAGAATAGAGAAGATAAAAAAGCAAGTGATCAATAGAACTCGGCTCTTTATTTCCCACATGGCCAAGACTATGAAGATATCTGGCTTCCGGAGTATCCTCAAGCAGTTTGGGTTTGTCCCAAAGGACATCAGGATAGACTTGCAGGATGGCAGGAATAAGGGATATGGGTTTGTTGAGTTTGACACGCCCGAGGAAGCTGAAGCCTTCACCAGATCATTCCATCTGATGGCGTCAAGCATTGGAAAGGACAGTTGCGTTGAGATGTCACGTGAAAAACAGGACAAAAAATAAACAATTGGCATGCATTCACTCTGTCTATGGTTTTGGATCAATTCTCAGGAAGACATCCGAGCTACCGCTGGTCTCGTACTCCCCGTAGGCTTCGCAGGCGCGGTCCAAAAGGTCCCTGGCACACTTGGCACTGTCTTCGATGGTAAACGCAAAGGCGTTCTTGGAACACTCTGCAATGCCGATCGTATACGGATATATTCTTATTGAGATCAGCCTTTCCCCATACAGCCTCCTCCCGATGTCCGAAAACCCTCTTATGATGTTGTACATCAGAGGATTCACCTCGCCTGTGCTGAATATCAGGTCCTGGTCCCTGTAGATGCCCACAATTCTCATTGGGGATAGAAAACACCAACTTTAGACTGCACCCAGACTGCTTGAGCCAAGACTGATCATGAACGGCTTGTGAAGCCACCGCAGACCCGTAGTATTTATACTTTATTCACCTCAATCCAATGCTGTCTCTTTTGTACTCCTTTGCAGACTTTTCAGACACCTTCCAGAATTTCAGAGACTCATCAGCTCCCAGGCTAACAATTGTGCACTCATCGGGACTGAGAGCAGTATGCAAGATCCTGCTATCGTGGCTGCCAAAGCTGGATATTAGCTTCATGTCAGAGCACTTCCACAGCTTGAGATCGTTCTCCTGGAACCCGTGTCCTGTGATCAGCTCCTTGTACTTACTGAGGTATGTGAGTGTGCAAACCTGGCTCTCCACGCTCACTGACTTGAGCGTTCTTCCGCTGTCCACATCCCAGAACCTGATGGTCTTATCTTTCGTTCCCCCGCCGGTGCAGAGAACATTGAGCTTCCAAGGACACCAGTCCAAGGCCTTGACTGCAGACTCGTGCCCGCTCAGCTGGCGAGAGATTGGCGAGCCAGCCTTCCAGATCCTCACCGTGTTGTCGTTGGACCCACTGGCAAGGTACTCGTTGTTTGGGCTCCACTTCAGTCCGCACACCTCCTGCGTGTGCCCATCAAATGTGGACACTGTGCTAGCCCTCATGTCCACATTACAAATCTTCCCTGCCTTATCCCCAGAGCTCATCAGCCTGTCGCTGAAGGATATCGAGGATACCCTGGCTGCATGATGCTCTCTCCTTTCTGCAATGGACCCCTTCACAAAGTCATACACGTGGATCCGCCCGTTCGAGTCTCCTATGGCAATCCTGTCCTCTCGGCCCTTGATGCCTGTGATGTAGGAGGATGGCGTGCTGAATATTTCGGAAACCTCCTTCGTGTCCACGTTGTAGCAGTAGCAGGTGTCTCCAAGTGCGATGACGATCCTATTGGATGTCCAGTCAAGCAGGTTCAAGTAATAGTCGTCGATCAGGCCTGGTGCATCCAGAATTCTGTATGGCGCAGTTTCTATAGCCCTTTGCTCTACCCTTCTAGCTCTCTCCACCATGGTCGGTATTGAGAAGAGGTAGGAGCTACTGAATCCTCTGGACTTTCTAGGGTTAATCCCTAAAAGATCAGGAAGGTCGAAGTCCATAAGGGCCAAATTTTGTTTTTTCAAAAATTTTAAGACAAGACAGCTATAAATGATGTTTATTCAGAAAACAAATAACATCTCTGAAACCCACACTGTCCCTGCCCACCAAATGCAGCTTTGTAATGGGTGCTTTCCCTCCACTGTTCTGAGGTCTACTGCTCTTAAAGGCCCTCCCAGACCTCCCTCCAAATGCCTGTTTTCCACTACCAAGCAGAAGCAGACGACAAGGAGAACTACAATCCAGACTTGAAGACATTCTCGCCGCAGAGACTGGTTAATCAGAAGCGCTACAAGGTTCTAAAGAGCATAGTAATGAAGAATCAGAAATCAACGTCTCCAGAGGCTCTCCCACTTAAAGAGCGTGCTAGCGTTCATAGAGAGTGTGTGAAGCCATGTCCTCGGATCGAGGATGAGCTGCGGCCGTCTGAAGCATGTTTGAAGGACTTGGCATTTGAGGACGAAACCAAAAGACAGTTTGGACTGTAATTTAATAAATGAGATTGCTCTGGATGTATGGGAGAGTACCAGCTCACAGTTTTCATCTAGCCCAAAAGGCTGAGCTCCAAGGCTCCTGGAGAGCCCGACAAAGGAGATTTAAAAATTTTGCCCATGTTTGACTTTGTCAGTAGGATTTCTGTTCTCAAAGTAGCAGAAAAGCCTCAGGATCTGACGGATTCCGAGGTGCTGAGGCGCGAACCAGCTCCCTTGAGGATTGAGTCTGTGGATGTGGGGAAGCACCCACTATCCTCTGTAGATGCGATATACAAGGTTCCAAAGGCTGGCAAGAAGCACGTCAAAAACATATGGGATGCAGATATAAAGCATTCTGGTCCTGGGTACATTGATCAGAGCGGCAACTTCATACTTGACAAGCCACGAAAGAGCATCAACTCGTGGATAATCAAAAGAAGTAATAGGGTTGAGGGGCCGTTTACGGATAGAGAGGTCAGAGAAATCCTGGAGCAGATTAGGGAGGGGCAGTGCAAGGACGTCTACATCAAGCGAGACTTTGACAAAGGATTTGTCTGTCTTGAGAGGTTGCTCTCAGACGTCCCAAACATCTTTGATTCCAAGGACCTGAACAGGTACTTCTCGCAGAATCAGATTGTTGAGAGCATCTCCAAAACAGATGACTTCTTTGAGGCATCGATTGTGAACGAAAGAAGCACCCGGCTCTCTAACTTCATGAGAAACTACGAGATAAGCGCAAGCGTAGACTTCATAATCAAGACCATAAAGGACATGAAAAAGTCCCAAGCTGTCGATGCAGTCCAGAGTATCACGGGCCTGGACCGGACTGTCAACACAACCCTCATCGACCTGATTGTTGAGAGTGCTGGGTATCAGATTCTCAGCGATGTGGACAAGGATGGGTTCTCCATTAGCGACGACAAAAAGAGAAAGGGACGTTATTAAACAATGTGTGCTGCTTTACCTTGTCTGGCACTCTGGCAGCACCCGCGGCCATTTGTGCATCTTTAGCTCAAAACTTTATTCACTATCTCCTCGACCAAGCATTCGGGTCTTTTTGTTCCATCGACAACGATCAAGTTCTCCGACATGGCATGCTGCTTGTATAGGCTGTACACCCTCTCCTGGAACTCAACTATGTCGTGGGCTTCGCCTCCAAATCCTCTCCTCTGTGAGGTGCAGTCGGTGCCAATGTCTATGAAAAACATGTAGTCTGGTACTGGAAGGTACTTGTCTACTGATTTGCACCATTCGTAGTCCAGCCCCTTAGCAGAGGAGTACACTGTTCCGCTAAGCCAGTACCGGTCGCAGATCACGTTGGTGTACTTAAGAGCAGATGCAATGTATTCTGCCTTCTCGTATCGGTTTGCCGAGTACAAGAGATGCAACTCATGTGGCGAGACCTCGGCCTTTTTCTTCAGAAACTCGTCAATGATTCTCCCAGTTCTGGTGCTTCTATCTGGAAATCTGATGGTGACGCACGGCTCCAGTCTCTTCTCCAGAAGCTTGGAAACAGTGGTCTTGCCACTGCAGTCAAGACCCTCAAGAACTACAAGCTTGTACGGCATGAGGGATGGAAATTTTGCATTTTTGGCAGTTATATCCAGATCCTCAGCCCATCTGTTATGAAGGGCGGATCCTTGTACCCTCGCAGGCACATCATGAGAAAGTTTTTTGCAGTTCGAGGGATCCACAATGCAGAAAGGATACTAGATGTAAACGGCAAGGCCCACGTGGTCACTAAACAGGGGACCTTCAAAATGAGAGATAACATGCATTCAAATACGTTTCTTGTGGGCACAGATCCTGTCAGGAGGATATACGACCTCTCTCCAATCGAATACAACGATGTGTACGAGAGCTTGGAGTCGTGCTCTATCCATGATGTTGAGCATGCCACTAACTTGGCAAGTCTCAGTAGTGTGCTGAGTCAAGAAGAGATTAGCATTCTGAAGAAGAAGTTCTATCTTGTGGAAAAAGATGGGGGGCTGGCCAGGCTAGAGTACACAGACATCATAAAGACACTACAGTACATCCAGAGTCTTGGGGACATGAATGAGTTCCGTCTGCATGGGAGTGTGGTGAGGGAATGGGCAGTAGCCAACTTTGGTGCGGCAAGTGGCAGAAGCATCAGCCTTGAGCTTGGGTTTTTTATTCTGCTGAGGCGGACTGGATCTGGCAATGACCTTGGAGGCGTTGACGGTTTTCTGGACGAGTGGAGAAGGCATGATCTGGAAGAGCCAGATCTAAAGCAGTTTCTGGTGTATCTTGATGGGACATTCATGAGAAAGGAAGCCAGGACGAAGATCAAATGCGTTCTTAGACGACAGATCTAGACCATGTTCAACTAAATGTTTGTTTGCATTGGGTTTATAAGACTAAGGCCAGTGTCGTGGCAGCAAAGGTCATCCACTTTGGATGTAACCTTTATGCGTGTGAGACGTAGCTCTGGTAGCTCAGTTGGTTAGAGCGTCGTGCTAATAACGCGAAGGTCCTGGGTTCGACCCCCAGTCGGAGCATTTTACCTGCCGGCTGCTGTACAGATAGTCCAAGATGGGAATGTCTGTTGTTTCAGAAGCAGACAACCCCAGGAAGATATCGAGGGCATTTTTGACCCCCATGCTCCAAGAAAACAAAAACCCGACACCAGAAACCATTTTTAAGCTGTTTGGGACACATATTCAGGAAGAATACATGCAGGAGGATCTGGACTACTGCCAGCTGCAGTTTCTAAGTTCAAATACTTCGCCCACAATAGTGGAGTTCCTGATTGAGAACTATCACCTCTGCCCCTGGCTTGTTGCAGACACTCTTCTGTTGATATATGATGATCCCTCAATATGCTTCTTGCCGGGATTCTCCTACGGCGCCCTACTAGAGGCACTGGGCACAGACAGGATTGGTTTGATCGAGGAGTTATGCACGAAGAGAACTTCGATCTACCTGAACCTGCTGTACAGGACCTCCTGGTCTGTAAGGCATTCTGCCAGGTCTATTGAGGACCTAGACATACTCCTGAACTTCAAGAGCTGTCTCAAGGTCTTTGAAAGTAAGGAGGTCTGGGGACTAAACAGAGAACGGGCAGGTGTTGTGTATCCTGATGATGAGGCAATTATGCAAATTGCAAGAAGCAGCCCGGCATTGGATATAACACAGATCAGCAGGCTTCGGAGGGAGGCAAAAAGACTTGCTCATGGCACCATGGATGAAGTTTGTGATGTGGACGAGTTTGATGAGCACAGGCCCATGAGCATCCTTCTAGATGCATCTGCTGCGTCAGTCCTGAGCATCAATGGCCCATACCACCTTCCGTTTTTCTTGGACATTCCGTTCTCCTCTCTGAGAGGGTTCAGCCCCAGAGAGAAGCTATCCCAAGACGATCTTGCGGTGTTTATGAATGCAGAAAACCGTTTCTATGACATTCTAATGAAGCTGGTTCCGAACCCGGCAATAAAGGAAAACTTCTGTGACCTCATTAGAAACGTGTACTTGCAGGACAGAACAAAGCTCAAGTTCGATGAAGCAACGAACAGCTCGGACTCGTTCTGCTACAGTACTCTGATGGTTCTGCTGAGAATAGCCCGAGGGATCTTCAACGACAGCTTCATAGGTAAAATTGACGAGAAGAGGTTCCCCACATTCTGCTTCTTCCACATATCCAGGATGATGGAGATCAGCCTCCTCCGACTTTTGGGCGATATAAAGGAGGAGTACAATGTTGAGAACTCTCTGTTTCTGGTCAGAAGGCAGCACGAGCTGATCCAGCAGTACTTTAACTTTGTATACGACGTGGTTGATCGAAGAATGGACGAGGTTCTTGAGGTGCTGGGGCACGGGGAGAGACCACTGGATCTTGGAGATACTGTGGACTTCACGCCAAAGGACAGGAAGGCCACTCGAGTCCGCGAGATCCTAGAGGACCACAGCTTTGTGGACACCATCCTGTCGCTGCAGCCAGTCTTTGACTGCAGAATGGCCTCGAAGACTGTGTTCACCCTGATCGGCATCGTCTTTATGTACAAGAATGGAATGAAGGGGAGCGTCATCAAGATCCTGGGCTCCATGGACCAGCTACCGGAGGATGGACTGCTGATCAGAAGGCTGGTCTCCCACTACTCCAACAAGCATGATGACGGGATAGTTGAGGATAGATATGTTCTGCACGAGATTCTGAGAAGCACAAGGGTTGAGGCCACAAAGGATGCATTGAGGATGGTGAGTGTATGCCTGGGATCGTTTGAGGAGAAGATCAGCCAGATCTTTGACCTCATAAGCAGCATCAATCAGTATAAGAGCAAGGGATCCATGCTGGATAGGCTTCTAATGGAGGTGGACGATGGCACATCTCCGAGCAACGTGTCCCTGAGTGACGACGAGGAGGATGTTGTAGGGATCCCCCGACATGCTCTTCAATCCATGTCAAGAATGACGGATGCAGAGCTTAGGGCATTTGTGCAATCCAGAGTCCCTGGAGACTTCAGCACAGTCTACGAGGACATCAAGTCCCAGATTGCATTCCTGGGCAGCGAGATAAAGACAAGAGTGTACATGAAGATCAAGGTGAACAGGCACAGGCTAGCAAATGCAGAAAAGAGCATGAAGGGGTGCTCTGTGTTTCTTGAGCGGCTGCTAAGCTTCTTGAAAAGCTTCACCACCATCAACAAGAGACTGTTTCTGAACAGGAGCGTGTTTTTCAGGATGTTCTCGATCATCAACAGTGCTCTGAATCTTCTGGTTGGGGAGAAGAGCCTCAAGGTGCGGATTTCCAACAAGGACGAGTACTGCTTCAATCCAAAGGAGATTCTGAGGAGTGTTGAACTGATCATCCTGAACATGCTGAGACACAGCGAGAAGCTGATCAAAAGCAGCGGCATCGATGCCATTCTGCTGGAGAGAGCAATAGAACTAAGCCAGAAGAAGCATATTCTTGTGGAGGACCAGATTGGGCCGCTCAGGGATATTCTCGGGGTTCTGAGGGAGGTGGACAGGAGCAGCCAGACACTAGATGTGGCTGCAGAGGACATTCCTGACGAGTTTCTGGATCCACTGACGTATCTGGTGATGGAAAACCCGGTCATGCTGCAGACCTCGAGGGTCACCATCGACAGGAGCACATTTAACCAAATAATGCTGAACGACCAGACCGATCCGTTCAGCAGAGCTCCATTGGACGAGTCTGCGGCTGTTGAGAATGTTGAGCTGAGAGAGAAGATAAAGCAGTTCTGGAAGGAGAAGAAATGATGTGATGTGTTTAATAAACTCTTTAAGGTATTGTCTGTTCGGAGGGCTCTGACTTGAGCCATCTCTTCTCTGGAAACTAAAAAGCAGTCCATTCCTTATCCCAAAATGCTGAGAGAAAAGCTAGAGCGCCTCAACTCGAGGATGGACGAAATAGCCCTCAGAAAGAGGCTTGAGATTGAGGCGGAGCACCTGAAGCGAATAAAGTGCACCAAGATTGTCAGGATATTCACATCGTTCACCCGTGCCGGATTCAAAATCAACACCCGTGTTCTGAATGACATGGCAAATGAGGAAAAGACTCAGCTCTGGGATCTGGTGAAGCGGGTCTGCGTGTGCTTCAACACGCACATTACAAGCGAGGCCATGGAGGTATTCTCATGTGATGGAGGTTCTTGTCCTGTGCCTGGCCAACAGCCCACCAAGGATACATTTCTGAATGGTCGAGTTTTTGAGTGGACCAGAAGCTCTGACACCGATGGATTTGTTGTACCCCTTGGAGAGGACAGCAAGAGCATCCAGGTTCTGATCAAGCTGCAGAACCACAGGCAGGTCTTCAAGCTGAGCAAGGGACTGAGGACGCTTCTGAACAAGTACTCCGATACAAGACAGAATGTTGTGAAGGACTTGTACAGGTACGTGAACAGCAACAAGCTCAATGATTATGCCACATCGAATGTTGCCTGTGACGAGGCTCTCGAGAGCATTTTCCGGGTCAAGAGCTTCAACTTCAACAACCTCAACGCCATGATTGATCCGATGCTGGAGCCGATTGGGTACTGTGTCATAAATGTTGAGATGGGCAAGGACCAGATCTGGGACATTGAGCTTGAGGCAGACGACCTTGGGCAGATGCCAGTGCTGTACCCTGGGAATGTGCAGCAGATCGAGAAGAAGATTGAGGACAACAAGGTACTGAAGAAGAGGATAGCGGACAGGATTGCCCTTCTTGAGGAGTTTGTTGAGGACCCGGCGCTGTTCATCAATCGGATGGTGGCGCTGGAATCAGACGGGATCGGAACCAGGACGGTGTTCTACGATGACCTGGCAGTGCAGACAGCTCTCTACGAGCTCATCAAGAAGAAGGAATAAATTTATTTGTGGTTGGCCCTCGTTGGATGGTGAGGACTTGAATGGCCATGTTAAGGATGCCCTCGTATGAGGATGAGCGAGATTAGCTCAGCGGAAGAGTACCAGACTGAAGATCTGATGGTCCCGGGTTCGAACCCCGGATCTCGCATGTTTTGTCAGTGCCAATCGCCAGACTCATTTATTCTGAAAATTTTTGGGCGTGCATGGGGAAAAAATTCAACAGGACAGCCAACAGGCCACTCATGAAGGCTGAAGAAGGATCGGTGTATGGTGTGATCACCAGATCCCTGGGATACAACAGGTTCCAGGTGTTTTGCTCCGACTCCATCTCCAGAATAGCCACGATCCGAGGAAGCATGATCAAGAGGGTCTGGATGAAGGAGGGAGATGTAGTTCTCTGCAGCCTGAGGGAGGGAGATGGGAAGTTCTGTGACATAGAAGTAAAGTACACTGACAATGAGGTCAAGACCCTCAAGGATGGTGGATACATCACAGACCAGCTTCTCAACCAGGAGGACGGGCTGAGCATACAAGTTGACTTTAGCCAGCTATGAATAAAGCCTTCATAGATTGCCGTGCTTTTGAAAAGAAGAGAGGTTTAATTTTCACACATGCTGGCCATTGCGCTAGTCAGGTCCTCTCCAGTGGGGTAGAAGAGCTTCTCCAGGTCGGCAGAGTACCCCACGTGGGTGCTCTTCCCAGTCAGACATATTATCCTGCTGCTCAGCCTTCCGTACATCCTGGAGTACACCACGGAGCTGATCTCGTGGGCCATGCTGTAATTTGGCCAGCTGTAATCGACGACAATCAGTCTTTTTGTCTTCTCTACAGATTCAAGTATGGACTCATAGTCGATTGGGTTCAGGGAAACCAGGTTTACAATCTCCACATCTTGGTTGGCCTTGGATGCTGCATCCACAATCATGGACAGTGCCAGAGACACGCCGACTACAGTGACATCGTGCCCTCTTCTCAGTATTCGTGCCTTGTCAAGAGCCATGACCTCGCCATCAAGCTCCTCGTCAAAGTCTGTCTCGTAAAGGACCTCGTTTTCCAGAAACACTACGGGATTGTCGTCCCGTATTGCCGCCTTCATGAGAGCCTTGTGCTCTCTGGCGGTGTATGGCGCAACCACCTTCAGTCCTGGCACAGCGCCGTATGTTGCAAGAAACTCCTGGACATGCTGAGCAGCATACCCTGGGTTGAACCCCGACGGCCCCCTGAACACTATGGGACAGTGGATCCTCGATGCAGACATGTAGCATGTTTTTGCAGCACTGTTGATGATGTGGTCGATGGCCTGGAGCGAGAAGTTCCAGGTCATAAAGTCCACAATTGGCCTGAGGCCGCTGTATGATGCGCCCACGGCCAGTCCAGTGAATCCGATCTCTGATATTGGTGTGTCCAGAACTCTCTCGTATCCGAACCTCTGTATCAGACCGTCGGATGTTTTCTTGTGGCCTCCGCTGAGTCCAACCTCCTCTCCTATCAGCAGCACTGTTGGGTCTCGCTCGAGCTCCTCTCTGAATGCCTCCACGAGAGCCTGCCTTACTGTAACCATGGGCTGCGTGTGCCCAAACAAACACACTTTGCAGGACTACCAAGGAAGCTTCTGGGATGCCCATCTCATGGCAATGTGGAAAGCCAGAAGCCCACGTGCAGAAGAGTTGCCTGGATAAAATTTTGAGCTGGCACCACCCCAACATGACCAACCCAAGAAAAATAAGAGAGGTGTGGTTCTATTCCAACCTGGCCTTTATAGTAAACTACTTTCTGACATACGTGAGAATGTTCATCTCCATTCCCCTCCCACATCTTCCCTCATTTTTCAACAGCTTGTGCCTGCTTGTTTCCTATGGCGTCACCATTCTGGACCTTCTCAGGGGCCTAAGCTCGCCAGGATTCTCCTTCAGGAAGGTTTACACCAACCAAAACCTGATCTGCATCGGGCTGTTTCTGTGCTTTGTCCCTAACATTCTACTCCTTCCATTCTTTCTCCTTAGTGTCTACCACGTAAACGCAGACATTCTTTCCAGGAAACAGGAGTTTGAGAGGTACTTCTTCTTCGACTTCTGTGTTCTTCTTGGGCGGAACTCAAGCTCCATCGGAAGAACAGCCATATATCTGGAGGTTTTACTAGTTCCAGTCTCCTTCATCATGCTACTCTTTCGGAAGCTTGGGCTTGTCCCCTTTGTGGTCTATTGTGGGATTGTTAGGCAGCAATACATCAACAACAGGTCCATGAAGAGCGTTGTCGAGGAGATTGTTCTGAAGGTGGACAATCTGTTTTCTCGGATGCCCGAGTGGATGAGAGTACACTACAGCACATTCAAAAGCATTGCGAGCAAATACAACAAGCCAGACGAACCGCTGAGCAAGAGAGAATAAATAATACACCAGAGCCTGTTTCAGTGGATGGTTTTGTGGATGTACAAAAGTGGAGAGTACAAGGATCGAACTCGTGGCCTCTTACATGCTAAGCAAACGCTCTACCACTGAGCTAACTCCCCTGCCTTCGTAGGCAACAGGGGGCTATGTTGATCTCATTCATCAACCCAGGCCTTGCAAGCCAAAATCAATAAAGGACTATCATTTATTCCAGAATCTTATACCTGATGCATCCAATGCTCTCAGAATTGTCCAGCTTCTCGACAATCTCCAGACCCTTCTTGGCAAGGCATCTGATGTAGTGTGTGTGAGGACTGTCCTCCACAGCCACCCTCTCGTTGGACCTGCAGAGCCTGGCAACACCTATTGCATCTTCAAAGTTGTTGGCAAAGTCTCCCGCAAGAGTCGATGGGTAGTCACATATTGTGCTGGAGCAGAGTCTGAAGTGGATCTCCTCCGTGATGAATGGCATGAAGGGGTTGAGGATCTTTATGATGCTGATAAACACGTACCTCAGGATGGACACGTTTCCTGGGTCATCGTCCTTGGAAACCTCGATAATGACATCGCAGAAGTCAAAGAAAAGCTGGTAGATGCTCTGCGATGCAGCCATGAAGTTGAATGTACTGATATGCTTATGCTGGTCCTCGATGACTCGGTTGAGGCGAGAGAGAATCCACTTCTGGTGGGGCTTGAGATCCCTGGTGAGGCTGAGATCCCCCATACCCTCCAGCCCAGAAGACATGTTGACAAACTTGTAGGCATTCCAGATCTTGTTGCAGAACCTGGAGTATCCCTGGACACGGAGAATGTCGAGGTTGATGTCTTTCATCCCGTTGGTGTAGCTCAGCAGAGTGAACCTTAGAGCATCGGCACCGCACTTTTGAATCCCATTCGGGTAGTCTCTTCTCAGTGCATCGGTTGCTCTTCGCACCTCTCTTTGGTCCAGATTTCCCTTGTGCAGGTTCTCAATCATGGTCTCTAGCTCAACGCCCTCGATCACGTACAGCGGGTCGATGACGTTTCCAAGGCTCTTAGACATCTTTCTTCCATGCGCATCTCGCACTATCCCGTGAAGGAATATCTTGTCAAAGGGTCGGGTGCCTGTGAGCTCGTAGGAAAGCATCACCATCCTGGCCACCCAGAAGAACAGAATGTCACTCCCTGTCTCCAGAAGAGAGTTTGGAAAGTACCTTCCAAAGTCCGGTGTCTCCTCTGGCCACCCAAGCGTCGAGAATGGCCAGAGTCCTGACGAGAACCACGTGTCAAGTACGTCCTCGTCCTGTTCTATCCTGTCGTATCCCCTCTCTCTCGCCATCTCAAGAGCCTTCTCCTCGGTCTCTGCAACAATCCACTCGTCTGACCCGTGCACTCTGTAGGCCGGGATCCTGTGTCCCCACCACAGCTGGCGCGAAAGGCACCAATCCTTTATGTTCTCAAGCCACTTGAACCAGACGCTTCTTGCCTCCTCGGGAAATATCTCAATCTCCCTGCTTCTGACTCCCTCGAGGGCTCTCTGGGCCATTCCCTTGCAGTCACACCACCACTGCTCCTTCACAACCGTCTCGATGATGTCGTTGCTTCTCGAGCAGAACGGCAGCACCTGGTCGTGCTTCTCCTCCTTGACAAGCATGCCTCTCTTCCTAAGCTCCTCAACCACTGCCTTTCTGGCTTCAAAGCGCTTCATTCCAAGGTACATCGGATGGGTGATGAGGTTCAACTCGTCCAGGATTTTGTTGAATCCAAGGCCGTGCTTCTTTCCAAGCCTGAAGTCGACTGGATCATGGCACGGCGTGACCTTGAGGATTCCCGTTCCAAAGTCTAGCTCAGCCTGCACATCAAATATGACTGGAATCACGTCCCCAGTCAGGGGATTGATTGCAAACAGCCTCTCCTTCCTCTCGACTGCATTTCCGTCCACTGCCTTGTTCATCTTGTACTTGTTCTTTCTCTCCGTCTTAATCTCTTCGTTCTCCACATTCCTAGAGGTGTTGGTCTCTGTCCCCCTGGCAACACTCCTGTGCTCCTCATTGAAAAGATCACAGACTTTGCCGCTGGCAAATATAGAATCAATACACTCAAACCTTGGGTCGCTGGGATTGATGCACACTGCAGAATCGCCAAGAATCGTCTCCGGCCTTGTGGTGGCTATCACAACATACGGTAGCTTGTGCACATCCACCACATCAGGGTCGCATGTGATGTAGTACTTGACATAGTACAGAACTCCAAACATGTACTTTCCTCCATCAACCTCGACATACGATCCTCCTTCCACGTTCTTGTAGTTGACCTCCAGGTCGCTCAGCGTTGTTTTGAGCTTCCCGCACCAATTCACTGCCTTGGTATCTCTGTATATGAGTCCCCTGCTGTACAGCGTGCAGAAGGCCGCGTTCACACTTCTGCTGACCTTCTCGTCCAGCGTGAACACCTTCCTGGAGTAATCCAGACTTGCTCCCATTCGGTTGAATTGGTCATAGATCCTGTGTCCATACCTGCTGCTCCAATTGAAGGCTGCATCCATGAACTGCTCGCGGGTGACATCTCCCTTCATGCTCTTGAGAACCACGCTCTGTGTGGAAATCCCTGCATGGTCCAGCCCAGGTAGATACAGCACCTCGTCTCCGTTGAGCCTTCTGTACCTGACAATGCAGTCTTGGATAGAAATCATCATGGCGTGTCCTATGTGCAGCGATCCAGTAATGTTGGGCGGCGGGACGACCATCACAAACTTCTTCCCACCATCGGATTCTCCCGGCGACGGAAGAAATGCCTGGGTCGAAAGCCAGTGCTCAGCCCAATGCCCCTCGACCTCTGATGGATCGTACCCCTTCGATGTCGGCTTCCTCACCTTTCTCGTGGGCGCCGGCGGCACCGCCTTCTTGGCCTCGAGCTTTGCAAGCTTCTCTGCTCTCTTCTGCATCTTCAGAAGCTTCTTCTGCTCTCTTGCCTCGTCCATAAGGAGCAAAATTTTGTATGAAGAAATGGCAAGAGCAGGATGCCATCAAAGAAAAGTTTGCTTAATCTTTATTAATATCTACGACTGCCTCTCTTCTTTATGCTCTGCCTCATGGACCTCATTTTGGCAATGGCATCCACAAAGTACTTCATTGTGATTCTCAGGTTCTCCTTGTCAAAGTTCTCCTTCAGGCACATTATGGCCGCCTCCTTGACAACGCCTGCTATGTCTGCCCCAGAGAACCCAGACAGGTCCAGAAGACCAAAGTCAAAGTCCTCAAAGGGTACCCGTGAAACACACTTCCGGAAAATCTCCAGGCCCTCGTCGGCAGTCGGCAGCGAGACCTCTATGATCTTGTCAAATCTTCCCGGTCGCATCAGTGCATCGTCCAGCGAGTCTATTCTATTTGTGGCCCCAATGAGGTACACCTCCCCTCGATCCTCCATCCCGTCAAGCAGTGTGAGAATCTGGTTCACAATCCTGTTCCCAAATTCATTCTTTCCCCGCTTCCCGCACAGCGAGTCTATCTCATCAAAAAACAGAACACAGGGGCTCAGGTTCTTGGCCTTTTGGAACAGGTCTCGGAGGTGCTTCTCGCTGTCTCCAACGTACTTGGTTATGAGCTCCGGGCCCTTGATCGACAGAAAGTTACAGTGTGACATGTTGCTCACTGCCTTGGCAATCAGGGTCTTTCCGCACCCAGGTGGCCCGTGAAGGAGTACTCCACTGGGTTTGCTGATTCCAAACGCAGAGAACTTCTCGGGGTATCTGGATGGGAGGAGAATGCTCATTGTAAGCTCCTCCTTGACTCTGTCCAGGGCACCTATGTCCTCGAATGTAATGTTCTGTGTCACGTTCTTCCAATCCCGGATACAGTGTGCAAAGTCGTCCATGGTGAGACACAGGCTTGCCGGGCCCCGCCCACAGGAGAGTGTTCCCGGCTCGATGGTCATCTGCTTCATGGCTGAGGCTGCAACATCTTCTCCAAGTGCCCTGGAAACTGCCCTTGTACAGCACATCGACACCAGCTTGGCAATGGCTCTTGGCACAAACCCCGGTATGTTCTGCGAGATCTTCAGGGTGTCCAGGTCCCGGGCCTGCATGTCCTTCAACATTCCGTCTAGAAGCTCCTTCCTCCCGATCACCGTCGGTATCTTGACAAAGATCTCGTTGTCGTACAGGATCCGCTCCGAGGCATCCCTGTTGGTAAGAACCACCAGAGCACACCAGTCCATTCCCCTTATGGACTCGTTCAGCTGGTGCACTAGCCCGTCCTCCTTCAGGAGCATATCTGCATTGCTGATTAGAACAACCGATCGTTCGGTGGATCTGCTCTTGTTGAAGAGTTCCTTGATGTCCTTCGGCGTCTCGGCAAACCCTGTGATCAGAGGGATGTGGTAGTGCTGGCAGAAGCATCTAATCATGTACGACTTTCCAACACCGTCGATCCCTCTAACAAGAACCGACTTCGGCGGTACTGATCCCAGCTCCCTGTACTTGTCTGCATTGAACAGCGGGTTGTACAGCTTGCTGCATATCTCCCCCCTCAAATACTCCACCCCATACAAATCATCCATGTTTGCATGCGTCTTCTCAGCTGCCGTCTTCTTCAGCTGCGACGACATGTACCTCTCTCTCAGAAGGTCAGCTGCTGACTTTCTATTCATTTGGGAATAAAAATTTGCTGGAATTTGAATCCGACCACTGCATCGCTACAGTGCGAGTCTTTTGGCCTCGTCCAAAAAGTTCTTCAGACACGACCCCGGCTTGAAATCAATGCTGTCCTCCTTCCTGCATGCGCAGTTCTTCCCGTTGACTGGGCAGTGTGTGAATGGTGGGTGATTATATCCTATCTCATCAAAGAAATGAATCTCGTTCCAGGGAAGAAAGTTGAAGACTGCCAACGAATGGACTGGTGCATCTCCCCATCGCTCGTAATAAAACCCTTTCTTCTCTTCCAAGTAGTCCACGTACTTGTTATACACATCGCTCCTAAAAAACGCGAAGGAGGCAATCTCAAAGTTAGACCATGCGTGGCATCCATTGTACACACCTCGCTCGTTGTAGATAAAGTTCATCTTTTTGATGTTCTTTGGGATGATGCTTTTGTTCTTCTCCATAAACTCCTTTGTAACTGCGTCCAGCGTTGGGATGGAGTCCATGAACTCGTGGATCATGATTGTAAAGCCATATGTCTTGTTGTTCTTCTTCATGAAGTCAAACGGATCGTTGTCTATATCGCAGTAGAACGTCACCCCCGGCTCGACTCTCCAGTAGTATTCGTACTTCTGCAAGAGCGGGTGCTTGTAGAACTCCCTTGAGTAGAACCTGCACATGTTATGGTAGCTTTCCATGTCTGCATATGGCACACCGCGATTCCTCATGTCGATCCAATCTGCATGGGCCTTTTTGCGGTCAATCGTTAGTGGCATATTCCATTTGTCAGGATCAATCTGCCCATACTGAGCATTGTTCCGAGTGACCTGGTTGATCTCTGTTATGAAATCCTTTTCCCACTCGATGTTGTTCAGAAATACATACGGGTAATTAAATTTCGAGTTGAACTTCTGCTCAAAGTTTATAAGAGTTTGCTTTATATCATTCTTGTCCGAGTTTCTGCACAGAATGAGAATCACTGCATTCTGCCGAGCAAGGACAAGACCCAGAAGCTGCAGAAATAGCATCTTTTCTGCATCTCGCGTGGTTTTATTTTGCGTGTAAAACATTGTCTCAATGTGGTATAACTGATGAGGTTTCAGACACACACCCAACTTGTTGCTGCCCGTACCAAAGTCTTAACTCCAAAGTCTATTCACTCATGCATGGTATGGATAGGATAACAAGGATGATTGTGTCGGAGACTATTGCCATTCTGAGTGGGCACATCTGCGAGTCTGCTCTTCGGAAGCTGAAGTTCCTGCAGATTGTGAGTAGGCTTGTGGGGTCTGGGAAGGTGGCAACCAGAAGATCGATCTACTACGAGGCCGTTCCCATCTTTGGGTCACAGATCAAGGTGGACAGAATAGTGAAGCACTACACTGCAAAGTTTGGATGCAGACAGGAGGACCTGAACGTAAAGTCAGGATCGAGAGGCATCTTCTGGGGCGTGCTTGTGTTCTGCAGTAGCGGATCCAGAAGGACTGTCGAGGGGAGAGGTCTTGTTCCAGACATGCATGAGGTTGAGCATGTTGAATGCAGATACAAGGTAGTGCTTGTGGTTGAGAAGGAGACAGTGCTTGACAGGGTTGCACATGGAGACAGGCTGACTGTGTGTGGGAAAGGGTACCCATGCTCAAATACACTGCGGCTGCTGCAGATGCTTGAGAAGCAGTGCAGGATAGTCTGCCTGACGGATCTTGATCCCTATGGCCTGCACATCTTCCTGACATACCGAAGCGCAGTTCCCTCGATGCGCAGGATTGGGTTAAGCACCGAGGATCTGTTCAAGTACAAGGTGGAGGAGAGCGGATGCATCAGACTATCGAAGTACGACCGTCGAATGATAGATGCACTGAAGAAAACAGTGGTGAGAGACGATGCGCTGTTTATAGAGGGCCTGGGGTACAAGATGGAGCTGGAATTGGTGGTTACCCGAGATGTGTTTGATGCGGACAGGTACCTAGCAGATGTGCAGGAGACGGAAATGGGGCTACTACGCGAAAGCCGGCGAGCTTAGCTTAGGGGTAGAGCATCACGTTGTGGCCGTGAAGACGCGGGTTCGATTCCCGCAGTTCGCATTTTGCCACCTCCAAGCTTCTCAGCCACAATGCATCGGACAGTCCTGTACTAAAAATTTTCTAGAAAAATTTTCACTTATAAAAGAATAACACTTCTACCCCCAAATGAGCACCGAGCAGAAACCATGCATCAACATTTCTATTATCGGGCACGTAGACTCCGGAAAGTCCACTCTATGCGGAAAGCTAGCCTCTGTGTTTGGAGATCTGGACAAGAGACAGTTTGAAAAGCTGGAGAAGGTTGCTATGGAGAATTCCAAGGGATCCTTTTCCTATGCATACTTCACAGACAGAACCGAACAGGAGAGAAAGAGAGGTGTGACCATCAACACCACACTCGTGGAGATGCAGACCAATAAGTTCAAAATCAACTTCCTCGATTGCCCTGGGCACGCAGATTACATCAAAAATGCAACAAGCGGATGCAAGCAATCCGATCTTTCCATTGTGGTTGTCCCAGCAGACTTCCAGGCATCCTGCTCTGCCGACGGAACACTCAAGACTCATCTGACTCTTGCAGCAGTTCTTGGCTCCAAGAACTTCATTGTGTGCATCAACAAGCTTGATGTTGTCGCAGCAAAGAACAAGGAGGATCTGAAGACTACTTTCGACGCAGCCAAGGCTGCTGTGGAGAAGCTTCTCAAGAAGATTGGTGTCAAGTCAGACACTGTAATGTTCCTTCCCATTTCTGCCCTCGAAGGATTCAATCTATTCAAGGGTGGCCAGAGCTTCTCATTCTTCAAGGGAATTACCCCAAAGATCGCCAAGCCAGGGTTTGAGAAGATCATGTCCTTAGAAGAGGCCATCGACTATCAGGATGTTCCCACCAGGCCAATTACCAAGCCTCTTAGGCTGCCCATTTCCGGCATTGCTCGTGTTCCAGGACAGGGTATTATTGTCTGTGGACGAATCGACTTCGGAACCATCAAGAAGGGTGACATGGTCAAGATCTTGCCCATCGATCTCCAGTTGGAGGTCAAGAATGTTCAGGCCCACAAGAAGGATCTGGAAGTTGGTGAGGCTGGCCAGAACATCGGATTCAGCATCATCACCAAGGATAAGGCTGCCGCCGAAAAGATTGCTGCTGGCCATATGGTTGGCCCTGCCAATGATCCAGAGTTCCAGCTCTATCCATTCTATATCATCTCATGTGTCTCCCTCAAGGGTAAGCCCAAGGCCGGCCAGGAGGGAAAGGGTATCAAGGTGGGATACACTCCCGTTGTCTCATGTGGTACATCCAACATTGCTTGCAAGTTCGTGAAGCTGATCTCTGCTATTAGCAAGGACGACACTCCAATCGAGAACCCGGACATCATCACCAAGGACCAGAGATTCACTGCTCTGATCTACCCAACCAAGCAGGCCCTCTATGAGAACTATAAGAACTACCCAACCCTCGGAAAGTTTGTTTGCAGAGATTCTGGCATTCTTGTTGCTGCCGGCCAGATCACTGGCTGTGTCACCAAGGAGCGTGCCGAGAGTGAGTATGGCATCAAGCTAAGTGATGTCACTGGTACCAAGCCTGCTGCAGCCACCAAGAAAGATAAGAAGTAAAATAAATTCTTAATCTAGTCCTTTTCAAACAAATTATTTGTGACTGTATAAAATTTTGCCATAGGTTCTGGGGAGAATCGCTTCTTTGAATGGAGTAAAAAGACTTGCCTCACAGAGACGCACTTCTGGTCAGTTACGGCCGCATACTTCTATCAGATGAATGCTAGATATAACACATCCTATGTCTTTGTACAGCACACGTGCTTTCTTATTGATGAATCATCGAGTCACAACTCATATGCTTCGTCAGCAATTTATTCTATTGCTCTAAATGCTCCACATGCTTCATGATCTCTCTGGTTATTCTGTAGCCAAGAACGTCGCTCAGGATGTCCAAGCATCTCTGCTCGCATTTCCCAAACCCTGCCAGAGCAAAATACTTGGCAACACTTCTTCTCATCCAGGGCTTTACATTAGCATGTGGAAGCCCCTCAATGATGAAGGGCTCCGGAATTTGAGGATAAACTCTGTTGTTGCTCATAAGAATGCTGTTGGCAACAGCTCTCATCTCGTCTGAACAGTCTATGAAGTATTCTGCAGTATTGTAGGCTACACAGTTGTCCCATATCAGGTCCAGATCGTCCTTGAACTCGTCCAGAGTTCGATAAAGATGCACCTTTCTGGACATTGTCCCAAGGTCCATCGGATTCTTGATGATATCGTAGTAGCTTGGCGCCTCCTTCTTACTCACCTTCGTCAAGAATATGCGTGCCTTTGGGTGCTTCTTCAGCGTCTCCAGGACATTCTTCATATACTCTTGCAATGATGTCTGCCTAATGACTATCTCAGCCTTCTTTGGTGTGTCACACAGAGACCTCAGAAGAAACTTGTTGAAGTGCATATGGGTATCTTTGCCAAATAATTTATCTGTACACAATCTCAAATCGCCCATCCGCAAAGTCCAGCACAGCATATGCTCCTTCGCTGACTGGCGGGAGACTCACGAACTTGACTCCACTAACATCCAGAACCAGAGGACATGCATCCTGAGAGATCACGTAGATGTTGGGAAACTCAGGGATGGACATGTCAGACCGTGCAAACGGATTGAGCGAGCTCTGAGACAACAGGCTCCTCAGGAACGAGTCCATTGGGTTTCTGTTGAGGAAGATCCCATCCTGTCGTGCCTTGAACAGCTCGTGGTCGAGAAACCCAACCTTGGTGTCGTGCAGCTCCATTATAAACGGGTTGGATATGCTTTTCAGCTGGGATGGGAGAAAGCTCCTGTCACACCTGCAGGAGCAAATGACTAGCTTTGCTCCAAGCTCTTCAACCCCACTTAGATCAACATGCTTGTCTGTGGATATTATCGCAACGCTTGGTCTCTCCACCTCCAGGACAGATCTGAGAAACTCCACCTGCTCTCCAAGACATCCAAACACACAGATCTTCACTCTGGACTTGTCTAAGAAGCTGTTCTCCGAGCTATTCACAGCAAACGCTGGAAGGACAATCTCGCAAGCATTGAACCGCTCCTCCTTGACTCCTCGGATGCCTATGAACATGTTCTCAAACACAAATGCATCGTTGAGGACACCGTCAAGGCACAGTTCCACAACATCATGATCGTCCTCAAGAACAAGTATCCCTCTCCTGTCTCTGTAGAAGATGCCGAATATCAAGGACTCCACACCGTCCTCAAGAAGCGAGATTGGCGTAACCACCCCTCCAATCTGAGCCCTGTGCCTCTCAAACTCCCTGGGGAGGCTTCGCTGAGCATATCGAAACGTCTGTGTGGCATAGATATCCTTCTCCTCTGGCGCATGACTCAGGATTTGCTCGATCTGGCCAAGGTCTATTGTTGAGGTGTTGAATCTGGACTTGAAGCATGAGAAGAAGCTCCGGAGATTCTCGCAATCCTTTATGCATTTTGACAGGTGGTCCAGAACAGGCATGGTCATAACAACGCCGTTCTCCAGCGTGAAGAGCCTGTATATTTCCTTCTTCATCGGATGGCTAAAATTTTCAGCTCTCAGAAATCCAGACCAGCTATTTATTCTTCCTTGACTCAGCAAGCATCTTCTCCTTCAAGCTCTCGTACTTGTCCTTGAGCTTCAGGTATGCCTGCCTGCTGCTTTCTATTTCAGCCATCAGGCTCTTGCTTCTGTCAGCGTCTGTCCGTAGAGACTCGATCTCGTCCTCCAGCCTCTGGCACCTCTCCTTCTCGTCCTTGGCTTCCTGTATGACCTTGTGGACAAACGACATTGAGTTGCTCTTCTGCTTCACATTGTCTTCGTTGATTCTGTGTGTTCTGAATGTCTCCTCAAGTGCACTACAGAGCTTGTCAAACAGAAGAGCAAGAAACAGAGCAAACCCACTCAGGTAGAAGTTCTTCTCACTCTGGTACGTGAGGATGGCAGAGTCGCTTGTGTTCCAGCGGTATGTGGAGTCGAGAAACATCAGGCCCACCATTGCATACATCCCAAGACAGATGTGCTTGAGCACTGTGGCCTTCATGAGGCGATTGTATCTTCTGATGAACCAGCACTTCATCCCCATGCAGTATGGCTGGAGAAGCAGCAGGGACATCACCATCTGGAAGTAGAGAATGTATTGGACAATAGATGCCTGTATTCCCATAAACAAGCTCTGTGCGGAGAATTTATTCTGTGTTTCATCTTGACAGAATGCTAGGCCTTATCAGCTGCTTGGCATATTAAAAACAATCGATTGTTTATCAGAACCATCCATGGTCTGTCTGGATATTAGACCGGTATACAAGACAAAGGGCATGGAGCGAGCCTTCAAGAACACACTGTACTTCTTCGTGAAGTATACCAACGATTGCCCCATATGCCTGTCGTTTTTTGTGGATCCTCAGGTGCTTCCCTGCGGGCACTGCTACTGCCACGGATGCATCCAACAGTCAGTGAAGTACAGCAAGGCCTGTCCAATGTGTGCAGCCTTCATCTGGATCTACAAGCCTGCAAAGTTCTTCTTTGTGGAGGAGATAAAGGACCAGGTCCTGCTCAAGAGGTGCTGCAACGCATCCATCACAAACAGCCACGCCAAAAACTTCTTTGATCAGCCACACTCCCTGGAGTACTTTCAGGAGATCCCGGAGAGCCCGTCTGCAAAGGTTGAGCTCATGTCCCCCAACAGGAGATATCGGAACCACGAGTTCTATCAGAGCAACGATGGACAGCTGTACTTCCTAGACCCCAGGGTGGTGAGAGGCTTCAAGAGCAGGCCAGAATACATCTTCTGCACCATAAAGGCAAAGCACGAGTGCTTCGTGAGCTATGATAAGTACCCAGAGCTATGCCACATCCCTTCAGGAACAAAAATAGTGATACTGCACATCTGCTGATGGGCATTCATCTAAGAGTCACCATACCAATTTAATCAAAAGATGTCTTCGTCGTCCGAAATAGGCTCCACAGCTTCCGCCTCGTCGTAGTCCTCTATGTTAACTTTGTATCGTAGAATTCCACATAGCCCTCCAAAGCCTTCAACGAACTGAACTCCCTCGCTGCTCTTGTCACTCACAAATATGAGCTTGCACCCGTAGTTTCTATAATTCTCGGCAATCCAGTCCACAAAGGGCATGCCCTCGTGCTCTGACTCAAGGTTCTCCCAGACAATCAGGGTGTCGACAGCACCAGACTCCAGGCAGTTGATGGTCGCATCAAACCCGTAGCAATACAGTCCAGTGTCCATGTTCAGCTCGTTAAAAAAGCTCTGCAGAACCTTCTTCTCCTTGGAGAACTTGACGTCCTTCAGAACATCCTCGCATAGCTCAATGGCCTGATTGAGCCCGTTCTTTCCCCCGTAGTTCGTGTCAACAGCTTTGATCACCTTCAGCTTCGGGTCGATGATTGCAGACAGTTCGTTCTTGAGGTCCGAGTGCCCTGCCAGAACAATCCCCTCGACATTCGGTATAGAATTGGTAATAAACAGGCTTGTGCAGACCTCACTGACCTTCTTGACGTACGCCTGTCTCTTCTCTACCCTCAGCCTGGCAAATCTCACAGAACTTTGTCCGCCTCTCCCATGCTTCTTTGGAAGATCCACAGAGAAGGTTTGCAGAATGGTCTGCACGTTCCCCTGGAGAGTTGCAAAGAGAACCCCGTGGCCATCTATGACAACGAAGCCGTACTTGGTGTTGTCCTCAAACAGGGACAAAAGATGCTCAACATGGAACCGATTGTCGCACATGTACAGACTGGTGTTGATTGGCTTGATGGGCTCTATTCCATAGGCCACCTTCTTCACCTTGTTCGCCTCCGTCAGGATCTCTCCAACATAGAGGGCCAGGCCGTTTTCAGGCGTCTTGGTGTATGTCTTCAGCTTGGCTTGGGCAGACGTTATCGCAGAGAGAACACTGAGTCGGTTGACTCTGCTCTTGATGTTGGTTGCTGTGCCATACTCGTCGGTCAGCATCTTGGCTGTTCTGCATATCTGCTCCTTTGGCGGGATGATGATGGAGATCATGCTTGTTCCGTCTCCTCTTGCCTCGGCCAGAAACTTCACCAGCTTCTTCTGTCTGAAAGTCTCGATGTCACAAGAGTCCATGGACCCAAAGAGAAATTTTTTTAAGTACATTAAACAGTGCCAAGCAATATTTATCTCTTGAGATGGTTCACGTCCACAGGCTCTCCGTCCACGCCAGGTCTACCACTTCCACCTTTGTCGCCTTGTGCCTTGATTGCATGGATCCCATCAATCAGGCACCTGCATTCCTCTGCTGCTTCCTCCATTCCAAGCCTTGAATATCCATTCATCACTTGAGTGTAGTACTCAATGGCCTCGTCGTACTGCCCCATGTTCCTGTAGCACTCCGCAACACACTCAAGGAGCTCAATGCTAGCATTCTCATCCTCACAGTAGTCGATGGCCTTCAGATACTCGTCTCTTCCCTCCTCAAACATGTTCTTGAGGCACTGGACATCCCCAAGACCCTTGAAAACCTCTGCAAGCTTGGGTCTGTTGCCGAGGTCCTCAAAGTTCACCCTGCAGCTTTCCAAGCACTCCCAGCAGTTCTCCAGATCTTCCTCAACATCCTCCTCGTTCACAGGATCTCTTGCTTCCAGAATCCTTCTATAGTCCGCTTCTGTCTGAAACATGATGCACTCAAGAAGACACTGTGCATACTCGAGCAGGACGTGGCTGTACTCCTCTGTGTCCTGGCTGATGCCACCGAGGATCTCCACATACACCTGCAGTGCCTCTGCGTAGTTCCTGTGCTTATGGGATGCGCGTGCTTCTCTGATCTCCGGGAATGACTCTTCAAGATCCATTTGGAGGGACCGCACAGAGACGTATTAGAGCACTGGTCATATCGGGAAAACTTTTGCACCTCATGGACGAGTATTGCGGCAGAGCCGCTAGGTGCTTGATAGAGAACCACCGGAAGAGCAGACCAACACCCAAGACAGAGATAAGATGTGCGCTAGGACTGTGCTGCAGCCAGATCGATGGTGTGCTGCAGAGGACCCAGGAGTATCTCCGATGGTTTGGAATGGAGATGGTTGGGCTACAGCCGGACAAGAGCGTCTGTGCTGTCTCGGAAGGTGACAGGCTGTTTGTGAGGAAGGTTTTCAGAGAGCCGATCAAGCGGGCCAGAGGCACGGTAACTCCAGAGGAGAAGAGAATGTACACAGTGTTCTCGCTGATACAGGTCGAAGACAACAGCCTGGATGGCTCCAAACTTGCCAGAATACAGAAGTGCAAGTACTTCGACTCGGTGAAGGTTGAGGACTTCTTCAAGAAGTGTAGAATGCTTGGGTATCTCTGCTGCAGGAGCGTGGACGATAACACGTTCTGGAGCCTTGGATGGAGATTCTACGTGGAGCTCGGCGACTCCCCAGACATCATCGACTACTTCGGGCAAGAGGTGTGACTTTAAAGCTTGTTTATTTTATAGACATCGTAGCAGGAAAGAGCCCTGATTTTGTACACTCTTCTCTTCTTGCCACGGGAGACTAGGTCATCGAGCAGGCCAGCGTTCTTCTCGCACATAAACCCATCCTCCACACAGGAGGCACTTCTTGGATGCAGCTTTGGCTCACTGCGGATCCTCTCTACCTCGCTGTCGCTCCCAAGAACCACAGAAGCACTGTCGCTCTCTCCAGAGACAATAAGCCTTTCAACGGCAGGCTTGTTCCAGAGCTCAAGGTAGTACTTGCATTTCTTGCTGCAGGGTTCTGGGGATGGTCTTCTCTTCAGGATGATCATGTCGCTTCTGTCTGACATCGACGACTCAGAGTCTTCCGAGGTAGTGTGGATATCTTCGTCATATGTGTTTTCGCCACTGCTGGATGATGGCTCCAGGGAGTAGAGATTTATATTGGCATCGCTGGATCGATGTTTCTCAAGCTTGCAGCCACTGGTGCCAGTCTTGTCTCTTAGGAGAGGGTCGATGACATATGAATTGACGTACCTGCAGCTGCTTCGAGGACTGGGAAGCATATCTGTCTTGTAATCTGGTGTAGGGGTCTTCAACACAGCACTTGGTCTAGAGACCTTCTTCTCCAGGATAGCATCCAGTGTTTTGAGTGTTGGCCATCTGGCGCCCACTTTTGGTTTCTCGTCAGTAGGAATCCCAAACTCTGGACTACTCCAGACCTTGTTGACATTAAACGACCTTCCCATGCTTCTTGACCTGAATCCATGCTCAAACTCGTACTCCAGAGCATTCTGCACTGGACTCTTTCCAGCCTTGATGAACTTGCGCAGAGTCTCGGCGTTCAGGGAAAGCTCTCCACATCTGTAATCGAAGATGTCGTTCTTCAGAACACAATCGAGCACAAAATAGATGTCCTTGTACGAGCTGCAGGAATCTTGGATTATTCTCAGAGCCCTGTCTGTCTTGATCTTCTCTCTTTTCGACTTCAGCAGGGCGTCAACCAACATCCTCGACACACCTCTCGAAGAGTTTATGTTGTAGAAGACAAAGCTGCGGCCTCCAAAGACAATGTTAGCCTTGTGCTCTATCACAGACGATCTGTTTCCCGAAGAGCTCAGGACAGTCCCGTCCACACTTATGGTTCCGTTGTTGACAATCACGATCCAGCACTTCTCCACGTCGGAGTAGAAGAACGTTGCAGAGTTTTCTCTGTCGTATATGTGATCAAGCTTGTGGGGTGAGACAATTGATTGGGATATCTCGACCAGCTGGCAGTGGGCAACGTCTGGCATTTAGGGCTGAAATATTGGGGCAGTGAAAATTTTTCGACCATGCTCTCCGGGGGTTTGACAAAGTGGACGGCAGAATCCTGGAGTGAGCTGGAAGATTCTGCAAGGATTTGAGCACAGAGCGCTGTTTTCTGAAAAATTTGGCACCCCCATGAGCAGCACGCTGGAGAAGATCAGAGAGATTGAGGATGAAATGGCCAGGACACAGAAGAACAAGGCAACATCGTTCCACCTGGGAGTGCTGAAGGCCAAGCTGGCAAAGCTGAGAAGAGAGCTTGTCAGCCCTCAAAAGGGATCAACAGTCTCTGGGGAGGGCTTTGACGTGTCGAAGACTGGAGTGGCACGAATCGGATTTGTGGGGTTTCCGAGTGTGGGGAAGAGCACACTCATGTCCAAGCTCACGGGAGTGTATAGCGAGGTTGCAGCCTACGAGTTCACCACACTCACTACGATTCCGGGGGTGATGAAGTACAACGGCGCCAGCATACAGATTCTGGATCTCCCGGGAATCATCGAGGGAGCAAAGGACGGGAAGGGGAGAGGAAGACAGGTCATTGCAGTGGCAAAGACATGCTCGCTCATAGTCATCTGCCTTGATGTGACAAAGCCAATGACACACAAGAAGGTGATTGAGAAGGAGCTGGAGGCATCTGGAATCAGAATAAACAAGCGCCCACCTAGAATCAGAATCACAAAGAGAGAGAGAGGCGGGATTGCTGTGTGTGGCGGGAACCTTGACTACGAGCTGGTTAAGAGCATTCTCCACGAGTTTAGGATCAGCAATGCCGAGGTCTCCATCACGGGCTCTGCGACTGTGGATGACGTCATTGATGCTGCGGAGGGAAACAGAAAGTACATACCGGCGCTGTACGTTCTCAACAAGATCGACGCCATCAGCATCGAGGAGCTGGACATAATATCCAGGATACCGCATGCTGTTCCCGTCAGCGCACACCACGAGTGGAACTTCGACACTCTCCTGAAAAGAGCGTGGGAGTACCTTGACCTGATACGAATATACCCCAAGCCAAAGGGACAGGTAATAGACTATGAGGAGCCAGTGATCCTCAAGTCGAAGCGAAGGACTATTGAGGATTTCTGCAACGCGATCCACAGGGAGATCATGAAGAAGTTCAAGTATGCGATAGTGTGGGGCAGCTCAGTGAAGCATGCAAGAATGAAGGTGGGGAAGGACCATGTTCTGAATGACTCTGATGTTGTGCAGATTATAAAAGGAGTTTAATTAAAGGCTTTCTAGGCTGGACAAATTGTCAAGTTCGCACAAAAAGCAAAAATTTTCCCGGGGCATGCATGAGATGAAAACCCACTGGAGGTATTACCAGATATCTGGCCCTGAGCAGCAGCAGAAGAGCTGGGCGGACAGCATGAAGGCCATATGTATGCTGAAGACGTTCCCGGAGCTGCTGTACACTCTTGACCAGACCAAGTCTGTTGGTCTTGACAGTCTTCTGGACCTCAACTTCTTCAAGAACGGCATTCAGCCAATGTGGGAGGACCCATCAAATGTGAATGGCGGTCGGATAATTATGGAGATACCCACAGCAAGAAAGGACATTCTCTTTGACATCTGGGCCAAGACACTTGTCTTCTGCGCCCTGGAGCCCTTTGAGGGAATAAACGGATGCGTGTATGCAGAAAAGGCAAACTATAGAATCTGCATTTGGGTAGCGGATGCAAGCGTGTCCGACGAGATAATGAGTGCCTGGAAGCAAATACTAAACTGCAGCTCTGCCGTGTTCACGTTCTCCCTTCACAACAAGCATGGAGATAGCTCGAGGTTTAAGAAAGGGTTCGTCAAAAATAAATCACGGTTTTAGGTGCAACAATGGTCAAGTGTTTATTCCAAGCTAGCATCCATGCTGTGCTCGGTACAGGGCTCTTCTACTCTAGGCTGCTGTGTCTTTTCCATTCTGCTTTTCACATCCCTGAGAAGCCTCGAGCTTTTCTCTGTTCTCTCCACGTCCGGCAGACGCACAGAGCTCAGAAAGCTCCCCATCATGTCAGAGTTGAATATCGAATCAAGTAACTCCGTGGGTATCTCGGGATCCATCTTCTCTATCTCATCCAGAACAGCCGCAGGTAGATTTCCACAAAGCACCGACTCTTCAAAAAGCCTCCTGTCCATGGGTAATCTTTTGGTACTCGAGAAATTTCGGCACAGCTTCTAAATGCCTGCACCGTCATGCACAGCTGGCCTGTGGATGGATAGTATCTTCTCCACAGCCACTTCTGCATCTCTCTTTGCGTCTGTAATGCTGCCTCTGGGTGTTGCACACCACCCCACATGATAGACTGGCTTGGCCGTGGCAATATCAGGCACGTTTGGAACAAACCCTATGCTGCTGATCACATTGTCGAACACCTGCTCCTTCAGGTCACACCCAATCCTGTATCTCACCCTGACACCATTGGAGGCACCATCTGATGTGCTTTTCAACCTCTCCACTGTCGTTCCAAAGACAAGACTGAGGAGAGGCTTGGGCCTGTACAGAAGCGTCTTGAGCATCCTCCAGACATTGTTCAAGGCCCCGTCTGTACCCCTACTGGCAAATGGGCGTAGCATACTGTACCGCCTCGTTGCTATCCTGTTCTTTCTAGGTGGAAACCCGTCAACCACTTTGATATCCCATTTTCCTGACTCCACAACTTCTCTCATCCTGTGATTGTCAAAGGCTGCATTGCAGAGGCTGCTTCTCGAAAGAACAGTAACCTCGTCGCACCTGTTCTGCAGGTGGGCTAGCAGATCCATAGTGACATTTCCCATTCCTATTATGCACAGCCTTTTCCCCAGGGCTCCGTTCCCTGAGTCTCCCACTCCGTGGTGTCTGCGAATGATGTCCATGGCCTGGACTGCCAGCTCCTTTCCCTCCACATCCAGCTCCCTCTCCTTCCCACCAGTTGCACACACGTAGAAGTCGCACTCCTTGTCCGGAATCTGGGAACTGTGTGTGCCAAGGGCCAATCTCACTCTGGGACTGGATATGGCACTCCAAAGGTCCCCAGATCCTGGGTTTCTGGAGTAGAAGTACTTTCCCAGGATTCTCCCGTCCTTCTCAAAAATCCTGACATCCACTCCACCTTCTGCCAGGAATCTCGATGCATAAAGCCCAGCAGGGCCTGCACCAATCACACATGCCCTTGGTCCCTGTTTCGCCGTCTTCCCAAGTGCCTCTGTCTTTTGCATGGGGATTGGAATAGTCATACCAAAGGGTGCAAACAAGGACTACACAGCAATTTACTTTTTGAATGCCTCGGTCATGCGGCTTCTGACATCCATCAGCCTTCTCTCCATGTCTTCGCCTGCCTCTATGAACTTCATCTGGACAAGAGAGAAGTAGACATCGGAGTACTCCTTTCGGAGAACCTCCCAGGTGCTTCCACCCGAAAGTCTCTGGGTGCATAGCTCAAAGAACATAACTATGGACTTGAGCATCTCCTTGGTCTTCTTCATTGGGCAGCACTGGTCGTATCTAGAGTAGCTGTTCTGCTGGAGAAAGTCCTCTCTGATCAGCCTTGCCATGTCCAGAACAAGCTTCTCCTGCTCAGACAGCGAGTTCCTGCCAACCAGCTGCACTATCTCCTCTATCTCCCTCTCGTACTGCAGGAGCTCTCGGCACTTCACCCTGCTCCTTGTGTAGTCCGCATCGCCGCCATCTCCAATCTGATCAAGGTACTTGGAGTAGCTCACATTGATGTCAACTGATGGGAAATGCTTTCTCTGCGCAAGCTTCTTGTCCAGTCCCCAGAAGACCTGCACTATCGAGAGAGTGGCAGACGTGACAGGGTCTGAAAAGTCCCCTGCTGGAGGGGACACTGCTCCAACCACACTCACCGAGCCGTGCCTATTTGGACTACCCAGGCACTCCACAAGCCCGGCCCTCTCATAGAAGAGAGACAGCCGTGCCCCAAGGTATGCAGGGTACCCACTGTCTGCTGGCATCTCAGCCAGTCTCCCAGATATCTCTCTCAGTGCCTCAGCCCACCTGGAGCTGGAGTCTGCCATCATGGCAACATGCATCCCCTGATCGCGGAAGTACTCGGAGAGCGTGATTCCAGTGTAGATCGATGCTTCTCTTGCAGCAACAGGCATGTTGGATGTGTTTGCCACCAGAACAGTCCTCTTCATTATGCTCTCGCTGGACCCCTCAAGCTTCATCCTTGGGAAGTCCATCAGAACCTCACTCATCTCGTTCCCTCGCTCCCCACATCCAACATAGACTATCACGTCAGAGTTGGAGTACTTCGAGAGCGACTGGGAGATAACGGTCTTCCCACACCCAAATGCCCCAGGGATTGCTGTTGTGCCGCCCTGCACACACGGAAACAGCGCATCCAGCACTCTCAGCCCTGTGTACAGCTGGGTTGTGGGACACATCTTCTTCTTATATGGCCGTGGAACTCGTACTGGCCAAGTGTGGTACAGGTACAGCTTCCGGAGTTTGTCCTTTCCCACATCCACTTCACAGATCACATCCTCAAGAGTGTACTCCCCCGGTTCTGCAATAAACTCCACCCTGCCCTGCACATCCGGAGGCACAAGGATCTTCACTTCCATAAGCGAGTTTTCCTGGACATATCCAAGAACATCGCCGGGAGCCACCATTCTGGCATTGCTCGGGTTGAAGTAGTATCTTTTCTTCCGATCCAGTGCTGGAATGTCCATCCCCTTTGGAATGTAGATGCTTCTCGAGGCATCACCTATCTCTCTCAGAGGCCTCTGGATCCCGTCGTAGATCTTCTCAAAGAGGCCGGGCCCCAGCTCTGCACACAGCGGGCTGTGCATTCGGACAATGACATCACCTACACACAGCCCAGAGGTCTCCTCATAGACCTGGATGGTTGCAAGGTCACCGTCTATCCTGATAACCTCGCCCATCAGTCTCATGAAGCCCACTCTCACAAGCTCGTACATTGCACATCCTGCCATGTTGCGCCCAACAACGACAGGCCCACTGACTGCATGGACATATCCCTGTGCAGATTCTTTTGTATCGCCAAGGTCTAAGCTCGAGATGAGCTGCCTTACCAGCGACATGCGTTGTTTATCCCAGAACATATTTAGCTTGTCATCTGTTTATTTCGAACAACTCTGCATGTTTCAGATCAAGAGGTGCTCTGTACGGATGCATATACTCTCCAGAGCCTATAGAATGCCTTGTCAAAATTAGTACTCTCAACAGAATCAATGACAAACTCTCCTTCGGCAAGGAGAGTGGACCTCTCCTCTTTAAGCTCCAGAACACCGTCCTCTCCCTTGTTGCTTGCATAACGTCCCTGCTTCACCAATAAAAACCCGTTCTCCCCATAAATGGTGGTCCTTTCTAGTTCAATCTCCGTGCACCCCTGAGCTGGTCCAACCATGTAGCAGTCAAGAGCTGAGGCTGCCAGACTCACATGTCTCATGAAATTCTCGGACTGTTCAAGTAAGTCAATATCGCCGCTGAAGATGATCTCATCGCGGACAAACTCAACATGGAGATCGCTCCTGGGTGTGCCATTGACTATAAATGCCTTCCCAATCGTTGCTTTCCCTCTGGTGACAAGACTTGGCTTGGCATCTGTGTATTGGATAGTGTACTTCTGGCCACCGTAGACAAAGCTTAGAACCATTCTATCACTGCTTGTGCTCCCGTCCTTGGATGGCTCCAAGCTGCCATGACCACCAGTAAAGCCAAAGCCAAGACTACTGGACAGATCCCTGGAATCAAGCATCCTTTCAACTGCTCTGATAGAGAAGCAGTCATTTAGGTAGTGCTCTGGAATCGATGTGAAGTGGAGTCTTCCTGGAGAAAACAGCAGTCTGTAACGAATCCTCGGGACTGCCGACTTGGACGACTTGTGCTTCTTCACCTCATCCAGGATATTATCAACAAATCGGCACTCCTCCTCACTGGAAACCATGTCGTCTGGCCCGCAGCCATCAATGCTTCTCCATCTTCTGCGCTGGGTAGCTGGCTCCCCAGCTTCCTTCAAAGAGGAGACAAACCTTGCATTCTCGCCAGAGTACAGGATGTTCACAAGAAAGTCTCTCAGAGTGTCTTTGTAGTAATCTGGGGAGCATATGCCTCTGTTCTTCAGTGAGAGGGTGAACATATCGCCTTCTCTTGCAAACTCCACATCATCGTTCTCATCAAACATTCCATTGACAACCAAGCATGTCCTCTTACAGAGACCAAAGGCCACAGGCACCTCGTGCACTGCAGGGAGCACCTTCTCACGCAGCAGCAGGCTTTTTTTGACAACAGATATCTCAAGAACAATGAGTGCTGCAATCCTGAACAGGACGTTGTTGGAACCTGGCTGAGTGGACCTGAAGAACTCCAGCCGGTCAGAGCATGACATTCTCGAGCTGACTTCTGCCAGCAAGCTAATGGTTCTGTCGACTTCCGTGATTCTATGGAGCTTAGAAAGAACTATGAGGTTAAATGCCTCCCCAAGAATGTCTCTCCGCTTGGTGTCAAGTGTGCAAACAAGGCCCCTATAGCTCTGGATATTGGCATGCACAGCAATTTCCCTGGCATCAAGCCTGTTGGCATAGAAATCGTCCTCGTTTGTCCCATCGATCAAGGTTGCATTGCCATCATAACTAGAACCGTGCTCAATTAGATGGATCCTGGCATTGAAAGCAAAGTGGCTACTACCATCCCTGACAACGCCTCTCTTAATCATGCTCTCGAGCTTGTATGCATCGCCACACAGCAGCTCGGTGCTGTTGACTCTTTGGCACTTTCCTATCTCCGCCATCCTAAGACTCTCGTAGTTGCTCAGGAGACCAAGGTACTGGCGCATGAGTGACTTAAGCTCCTTGGAGACAAGCGCTGCATCCTCTCCATGGTAGCAGAAGAGCTTCTCTTCGCTTGGGATGCCATACTTATCCGCAAGAGCAAGCAGGTCGCACTTGTAGCTTCTAGAGACACAGAGGTCATCCTCGCTGTAGGGGCTTCCGATGATCTCCCTGGTCTTGGCTCCTGACCCCATCAGCACGACCTCCTTCCATCTCGGCTCGCCACGGATCTCCTTCTGTGTGCAGCGGGTACACTCGCAGAAGCTTATTCCAGACAGGTCCAAGCAAGACCGTCTGTAGAGCATCCCCAGAGCTCGTCTGGAGTGGTACGAGGGTACCTTTTCCATGAAATCTGGGAACTCCACAGGCTTAAGGTCGTCCGGAACAGAGGCCAGACTCCCTGTCTTCACATAGTCAATGCTTTTGTTGAATATCTCCGACAGCTTCAGAGACCTTTCGTTGAAGATGGTGTACTTGTCCGAGGCTGCCAGGTGCGAGTTGGCGATCTGCCCCAGCTGATAGAGTCTCATGTGGCGGATGTAGAAGTTCACAATGTCGCTGAGCAGCACTTTGTCCTTGATAAGGCCGCTACAGTCCTTGTAGTCATATGGCCTGAAAATGGCCTTTGGAAGAAGCCTCTTGCACCACGAGAGCAGGAAGATGTCGCCGTCCAGGTCGGATCCAGAACATTGATTGAAGACAGGCCTGGCGCCTCTCTGGCTGAAGACAACAACGTCCTTCAGGTAGTGGAGCCGAGGACTGTCAACACATCTTACAACCCGTATATCGCCCGGGTGCATCACAGGGTTTTTGGCCACAATGCACTGGCAGCTTGGAACTACATACGCACCGTAGTCGACCATCCCGTCCATATTCTCGTTTTCCCTCTTCTTGAACATGAAGAACACCTGGTTCTCCTCAAGCACATCAAGGTCGTCTATCACTCCCATGGCGCCTCTACCCTGTCCCACGAAAATCTTCGACTTAGAGCTAAGATCACTGAGCATTTCCGAGAGAATGGGCGCCTGCAGCTTCCTAAAGAAGACAAGGTCGGTAGTGGCATTGAAGGGTGCATAGCAATGTCTCTTGACAAACCCAGGGAAGTCCTCATGGAGCTCAGAAAGAACCCTGGAGACATACTCGTCTTGCAGATCAAGAAATACCTGCGGTGGAACTCCGAGCCCTTCGAGAGTTTGGATTATTTGTCTGTTCAGGTAGAAGTCGCAGGATTTCGATACTGTGACAATCTCAAGAACTCTGTGCAATGACTCAAACTTGTTCATGCTTTTTCTGAGGATTATGTCCGGCACACCCAGCCTCCTTACCCGATCCACAATTCCTTCTTGCACAGCATCTGGGCATCCGCTTGTAGAATACTTCCCATATCCCCTAATGCCACACCCGCTTCTCCGTAGCCAGTCTCCAAGCCCTGCACCGTCATCCAGCCATGGATGGACAACCAGAACTCCCTTGTAGCCAGCAAAACGGACCTGGAAGGCACTGGGAATGTGTGTAAGCCCAAGTGCACTGCTGACAGCTCCTGCACACCTCTGTGTAATCAGTCCCACGCCATCGGTGAAGCAGTATGCAGCCCTCTCAATGTCATCTATCTCGATAAAGTCCTCCACAGTGCATGCACTGGCTGTCGAGCTGAGAGCAAGGCCAACTCGCACTGCGTACTTCCCAATGTTCTTGATGCTGCCGAAACTTCCCAGCCAGGACTTGATGTAGTCCGCTCCGATCAGCACTCCCCTGTCCTCGTAGGGTGTAACAAACCAGGATCCGTGCATCTTGAGCTGCGAAGCTGTCATTGCAAGAAAGAAGTACCTCCTCTGGCCAATGGATATCCCACCAAGCATGAGGCTCCTGAAGTGCTCGTAGACGTTGTCTGTATTCCTGTGGTTTGGTGCCAGCTTGCTTTTTCCATCCTCTTCTCTCATCGAGATCCTAAGGAACTTGTCTGGGTTAAAGTGGCGAAGAACTCTGTTGGGCTCGCAAACGGCCTCGTAGTTGAAGATGATCCTCAGAGGCGTTACTATGGCGGTTCTAACCATGGTTCTGTCTCTGTGGCCACCTGCTCTGCTGTAGTCTGTGCGGAGGTTGAAAGGCTCAAATCGGCCTCTGAGTGCATGGTCAAGGCCTTCGCAGTATGAGGGAATGTGTAGCCGGGAAATGTAGTCCAGGTCTGTCTCAGTAATTTGTCCTGCCAGAAGTCTGCCCTTGCGGGAGATCAAGCATGCAACAGAATAGTAGGCGTCGAAGTCAAATCCTAGGAAATGCTTCTGGACCTGGCTGAGAGACAGAGAGACCTCACTCCTGGAAAGCTCCGAGCATACTACCTTGGTACGATAGCTGCCCAGGAACCGCACAAGAGGACGGACAATCGTACCCTTCAGGGATAGGGAATCGTCACCTGGTACTTCCGTGGGGTCGGTGGGAGAAATGTTCTGGACCAGGGGGATAGAAATTCTCAGGTCAAATCCATCGCCGAACTCAGAAAACTCGCTGGAAGAGAGCCTCGTCCACTCGAGATTGTTGAGAAATGCGCATTTGTCACTGGTGTCCTTGTTTCTAGCAAGTCTCGATGCCATATCATTTGGGTATTCAGTGGAATAGACCCTTGGAGGTGTCTTGAGTGCAAGAGACATCAGTAGATGTCGTCCAGCAGCTGAAAAAGTCTCATGAGACAAGGCATCGGCAATGCTTAGGATCACGTATTCTTCTATTTCCTCAGCTGGTATCTCAAACCTAAGACTCCTGCTCCCAGAAAAGGTGTAGAGATACATGGCCTTGTCCAGCATCACCACGGACCCGTCTCCAGAAAAAATCCTCGAGCCCACAAGTGAGCTAAGTGATGCTATTGTGCACAGCTCGTAGCCATCGGAGGCAAGAAGCAGGAGCCCATGCATGGCAGGGATCCTAGGTATCAGAACCGGCTGCTTGACTGTATCGAAGAGGGCAAAGGACGCAGCAAGCTCATCGCTGAAGGAACACGTTGTCACCATCACTCTCGAGCCTGTATGCTCAACTTTTGCAATAAAATCACTTGTTGGGATTCTTTTTGCCGCATCAGGGTCTCCAAGAATCTGGAGCCTGAAGAGGGGACGTCTGTCCAGACATCCCTTTGGCTTTGGATGGGATCTCTGAATGCATTTGGGAGCAAAGGGGACAGGCCAGGTGGCTCGGGTTCGAAGAAACCGAGAAAATGTCTGTGAGCTTGATGTTATTGCAAATTTAAATGCAAAGGAGTCCAATGCGTTCCTGTCCACAGCCTCTCTCAGCTGCTCGATCTCCACGTCCTCGAATATCACGGATGGGACATTGGGCCAGTGCGGGACGGCAGAAAGCTCTCTGTGGGAAATGAGATAACCTGCATGCTTCCCGTAGGGAACATCGTCGAAGAGGCCAAGGCCGGGGATCTTCTTTAGCAGTCTATGGCCCTGTGGCCTTTTGGCCACTATAATGCCTCCGGGACAATACCTGACCCACTCGAGCACAAGAAAGTCAGAGGCCTGTGGGGCGTAGAAAAGCGTGGGGGTCTCCAGCACGCCTGTAATCCACCTTGTTGACCGTGGTGCTGCATGGTGCAGTCTTTGGAGAATCCTCTGCTTCAGCTGTTGCTTTGTAGTCTCCTCGGGCATGAGGAGCAAAAGACCAGCAAATTTATTCCAGATTGCACTGCTCAGCTGCTTCCATCAAGCTTTGTCGCTCTGAATTTTTTATCCCATGGAAGTGGAGCTTGGAAGGTTGCAGGAGTACCGGATAGAGATTTCAGAAAGCCAGAAGATGAAGATAATGGTGGTGGCAGGGCTGGCAGAAATAAAGGGGCAAGAGCTGCTCAACGATAAGTGGTATGCCTTCCAGGACACAAAGACAACCATCTTCACGTTCACGGGGGCAAAACTCAAGATTGACGGAGCCTGCGATCTGCAGTACATCGCATCGAGCTCTGGGTTTCCGCACGTCTTCAACTACTTTGACGCAAACAAGAACAGCATAAAGACTGTGCTGGTGCTTGGGAGAGGCAGGACTACGTTCTGCACGGCCATTGCAAACTACTTTGTCAGAATGCACAAGGAGATAGACTTTGTCGAGCTTGATCCCTCAAAGGGAAACATCTTCCCCGGGGCACTGAGCCTGCTGCACATTGACTGCTTTGTTGACTGCGTGGAGAGGTTCAGGCTCAAAAACCCCGTCTCACTCTTTTACGGGTCGCTTGCAGTCAAGAACGACGAGCTCTTTGAGATGCAGACAGAAGCACTGGAGAAGGAGATTGAGAGGAGGGGCGTGGAGTGCTTCAGACTGGTGCTGTGCCCAGAGCTTGCTGCAGAGGAGCTGAACTCGTTGTCGAAGAGATTCAAGGCAAGCGAGGCTGTGGTTGTTGGGGACGAACGGTTCTTCCACAGGCTACAGCTATTCATTCCAAAGATATTTATTGAGAATTCTGGGTACATCCAGGAAAACACGGTTTCAAAGAGCATACACAGGTACTTCAATGGCGTGAACCACGAGTACACACCATGCTCCTTCATTGTCAAGCACGACTGGGAGATAGTGAGGATTGGGGAGCTGTACACGGCCCCTGAAAGTGCCCTTCCTCTTGGAGCCACCAGGAAGGTTGGAAAGACAGACGTGTGCAGAACGGAGCCTATGGAAAATGCCGTCCTGGCAATCTCTGAAGCAGAGGAAGAGGGCCAGGTGGCGACATCTCCTGTGATGGGGTTCATTGTCTGCCTGGACGATAAGAGGTTCCGTGTTCTCTGCACCCAGCCCAAGCTTCCCAAGATGAAGTACCTGGTGCAGGGGAACATCAAATATATTGACTTTTGATCGTTTCAGCGAGGATGGAGGACCATTGGTGCAGAGTCATATGCTGGACAGTCCTATAATGCAGACAACGACGATTATCGCACAGGTGGCGCCAAATAGCAACCTGTGCGTCCTGAGGAAGGATCCTCCCGAAGTTGAGGACTGTGTCTTGGCCCCAAACTCACCCAGCCTTTCTGAAAAGCTCATGAGAGGAGAATCGGAATACTTGGACTGGAGACCATGGGGGATCTCAAGATACACGAACTTCATTTTTGATATTTGCTCCTCTTTCTCCCTTAGGAGGCTGTCGAAAGACTTGGATTCAGCCATCTCTTCTGCCAAGACCATTTCTGTAAAGGAGGTGTCAAGGCATTAAATAAGACTAAAGGGGCAGGTGCCAGGAAACAGCAAATTGGCCTTGCTGCCCGGTGGATGCTCTCTGGAATTGGATGTGCATCCCCATCACAAGCCAGTGTTTATTTTTTTGTACCCCCTATATGGCGGAGAGTTCTATGACAGAGCTGCAAAAAAAAAAGAAGACCCGATTCCCCATATCCAGGGTCAAGAAGCTGATCCAGCAGAACGATGATATTGGGAAAACTAGCATCACAGTTCCCGTTGTGCTTAGCAAATCGATCGAGCTTTTCTTTGGCCAGCTGATTGAAAAGATGGTTGAGAGTGCAAAAGCCAGAAAGTCCACAAAAATACAGATACAAGATTTCAAAGAGGTGCTGCAGGAGAACCAGTTGCACTACTCATTCCTGAACGAGCTCCATCAGGAGGAAGCTGTGGAATAAACTCTTATTAGAAAGCTTTAGAACCGATCTTCTCTGTGGTGGCAGATGCAGGGAGTTCCAGGATGGCCCTGCTAGCTGGATGATGAGGACAGCTTCCGGCCATTCTTTACTGGTTCTTTTTCTCCTCCCCAATGGAGGGAGAAGGCATCGCCATACCGTCTGAGCTTGGTGGCAGAGATCTCCTGGACCTACTGAGGTCAAGCTCTGCAAGAGTGAGGGCAGAGGATGTTCTTCGCATCATGGAGTCGCCCTCTCCATTCTATGCACAGACCGTGTTTTTCCTGTCGGAGATGAACAAGGTTATTTTCTGGGAAACATACAGGAAAACTCTCATCTTCAAGAACTACGACAGCTTTGACGAAGAAGAGATGTACTATCTCTGCGAGGCTGCAAAAAACCAAATACTCCAGGGCATTGAGGACTTTTATCTTGTCATGCACCACTTCTTTGGGAAGCTCGAGCACTCAGCACCGCTCCAGGGATTATTTGTGTTTCTTCTGGGAAACTTTGGCTCTGAGATGAGAGAGCTTATTCTCACCCACGGCGTTCTTGAGAGCATTGTGCGAAGCAGCTCTGTTTCCCTAGTGTTTAAGCTCAAGGTCGTCAAGAAGGTCCTGGAGGCTGGTCATCCTGTCCTGAACGAGTATCTGGCCAGCAGAAGGCTCAGAATGACAGTCAAGAGTCCATCGGGATGCACAGAATACTTTAGAAGGTGGTACAAAGACCATTTTCTGATAGAAATTCAATTTATATGATGCTGAGACCGTGCGGCAGTTGCGCATACTATTCGGTCTCCACTTCAGAGGCAAATCCTCCAAAGATATCGTTCAGACATTCTATGTAGTTGCTCTCGCTCTTGCCGTCACATGGCACCTCGGCATACCAGACAATCTCTCTGTCAGCAAATGCCCCAGCTATCTTAGTTCTTCCTAGGATCTCGATAAAGTCAAATGAGCACGAGGAAAACTGCTTTGCAATCTCCCGGAGAGCATCATTTGAGCAATCCAGCAGAGGGTACCTGTGGAACTTGGTAACACCACCTTCATTCCTTCCAAGGAGAACGGTGCTGGTGATGCTGTTTTCCTTCAGAAACTCCTCGAACTCCTGGTCGGTGACACACTCACCGACATCAACCACAAAGACATCGTCTCCAGCCATCCTGCTGCCTTCTGCCATGGGTCCATCGGGAGTCTCGTCCCCTGCACTTTTGGGATCCTGACTTCCATGGGCGGCCTCATCTTGGCAGGCCTTTGGACCGTTCATAATGCTTGGAGCAAACTCTTTTGTGTAGTTGTATGTCTCTGATCCATGGCTCTCGAAGAAGGATCTTGGATTGGAAAACATCCCCACATAGTCGCGAGCGTTTGTCATGAAGACCTTAACGGCTTTGTTCTGCTGTCTGGTGAGGAGAAAGTACAGGGGGTTCCTTATGACAATAAAGTCTATTCCGTTGCTTCCTTTGAAGTTCTCTACAAAGTTATGAAGAGACATGTCCTTGTTCTCCGACGGAAACTTCTTGTTCTCAACATGGAAGATGCCGTCGGGATCTTTCTTTGAAAGCACTAGTTTCCCCTCGAAGAGCGACCCAACCATCACAGTATGCGGGTAGTGGACGCAAGTGAATGACATCATAAGACGCGGCATGTTTGCACTACCCACCACACTCTTCTTGTAGTAGCACAGCTTGAATGGAGCAGAAGACTCCACGAACATGAGGACAAGGAAAGTAAACAAATTTATCCATCCCGCAGGGCATGGCCCAAAGACGAAGTGGAGAGAAATCCTACTTCATCCTCAAGACCTTCTCTCCGTCCAGCACAAACCCTTCGCTGACAAATCGTGCGCTTGTGAAGAACTTCTCATGGACACTCACTCCGCTGTTCCTACATCTTGCCACAAACTCGCTCTTCTTCACATCCGCAGACCCTATGGCCTCAAGCTTCTCGTTCATCATGCCCTTGAGAATGTAGATGATGAGATCCTCCGTGTTCTCGTCAAAGTACTTGCTGAACTTCTTCCGAAGCTGCTTGCTGACAGAGTATCTTTGGGCGTTCAGGAACGACTCCAGCGTCAATGAGATGGCACTGTCAATGTCGGTCTTTGAGACTGTGTTGGAGAGTCTGAGTCTGGCAAAGGCTTCACTGACCCTGATGATGGACTCAACATGTCTCACGGTGATTGGGATCCCAGAATTCAGGCTCTCTCTTCTCAGGTCCGAGTACAGATGGCTGATCTTCTGTATGTCTGTTGTCGAGAACACAGGCTCAACACTGTTTCTTGCAAACAGTATGTACTTCCTGAGCAGGTCCTGGGATATTCTTTTGGTCTTCTGGGCTGGCATGCTGGATGATCCGTGCGAGTTGAGGATGAACTCGGCCATTCTGGTATCCTCAACGACATCGATGGTGTCCTTCACAACACAGAGGAGATCAAATCTGGAGATGATTGGGTCGCTCAGGTTGATGTTCTGGGCAAAGGAGAGCGCAGGGTTGTATTTCCCTCGGACTGGGTTGGCTGCTGCTATGACGGAGCACCGTGCATGGAGAGTTGTCACAATGCCAGCCTTGCTTATGCTGATCGACTGCTGCTCCATTGCTTCGTGGATGCTTGTTCTATCTGTGTCGTTCATCTTGTCGAACTCGTCGATCATGCAGATGCCCTTGTCTGCTAGAACCAAAGCCCCTCCCTCAAGAGTCCACTCCTTGGTGACTGGGTCCTTCTGTACACTGGCCGTGAGACCAACCCCCGACGAGCCCTGTCCCGTGGCCATCACAGCCCTATGGCTGGTTTTCTCAACATACCTCAGGAACTGGGACTTGGCTGTGCCAGGGTCCCCCATTAGTAGAACGTTTATGTCGCCTCTGATCGCCATCCCGTTCTTTTCCTTCGGCTGCCCACCCACCATGGCAAGCAGAATGGATGTCTTTATGTCCTGGTGCCCATAGATTGATGGTGCCACATTGCCAACGAGGATATCCATGACGTTTGGGTTCTTTGCCAGCTCCCGTATGTCCCTGATGTCGTCCTCGGTCATCTCCATCTTGGTGATCTTCTTCTTGATGCTGGATGCCTCGATCATTGTCGAGAAGACTGGAAAACCATTTTTGATGTTCAGGCTGATAGAGAAGTTGTTCTTGTAGATGCCTGTGATATCCACCTCATCGCCAGGCTTGACAGAGTCAATCAAGTCAAAGTAGAGCAGGACGTCCTTTGATCTTGGCAACGATCCAGAGGGGACGGTGCCTGGGATCTCCTGCACTGTCAGTTTCTGGAAGTCCTTGTACACAGTCTCGTTGGTGTTAACAACAAAGGGGCCTCTTCCCTGACACTCAAAGCAGCTCGTTGGCTTCAAGTCCTTTCCTATGAAGGGCCCGAAGGTGGCTTTGCACTTGGTGCAGGTGAACTTTACAATGGAGTAGAGAGAGAACACCCCAGACCTTCTTGTCACCACACCGTTGATTCTGATGAGTCTATTAAGATGCGTGTTTCTTAGCCCCCTGATACTATCAACAACAGGAAGGTTGGAGATCCTGGCGTGGATCATGGGCTTGATGAGATGGTAGTTTGCAAAGTAGCTCCGAGTAACGCGTGTGAGAGCGTCTCCCAGCACGTTGATGAAGGTCTCTGGATCCTCGTCTATGCTGCTGTGGAAGTCCTGAAGATCCATATAGTCAACCTCGATAGACTCGAAGTTCATTGTGCACATGTTCTTGATGGCCGTGACGTATTTGGTGTTCTTTGCTAGAAACCCTACAAGTGCATCAGCCAACTCTGTCTGGAAGGCTCGCGACGACATGAGTGGTGGCATGGTCGTTCTGATGTTATGAATGGAGACATCGTCGTTGGAATCCTCGGCGGCATCGTCACCATCAAATGCCTCTGTGTGGATGCTACTGGCCTCGATGTCCTCTATCTGGCTCGAAGCTATGGTAGCAGCTGAACTCTCGGAGAGCAGAAACTCCTCTTCGGAGTCCTGGAGCCTTCTTTTTGCCATTGGGGCAAGCACAGGTGCACTAAAATTTTTCATGGAATGGAACTAGGCTCTCTGCCAGTGACTTGGTGCATTACTCAGTATGATTAGGTCTGTGGCTGGACACCCTCATGCCCATAAAAAGACTACCGGACTCCATCATTGCGCGGATAGCTGCTGGAGAAGTCATTGGGTCGCAGTACAATGTGGTGAAGGAGCTTTTGGAGAATTCGCTTGATGCCGGTGCCACGTCGGTGACTGTGAACATTAGCTCCACACTGAGAAGCCTCTCTGTGAGGGACAACGGCCCAGGAATAGAAAGAGGGGATCTGGAGATGCTGTGTCTAAACCATTACACCTCCAAGGTTTCGTGTCTGCAGGATCTAAAGAAATGCGGCGCAGTGAAAGCACTGGGAAGCTTTGGGTTCCGGGGCGAGGCTCTTCATTCAATAAGCTTGTGCAGCCACTTGAAGGTCACAACCAGGAGCATGACTGGAGACGGAGCAGGCACAGGAGAGCATACGGATGGACTGGGGTACTTGGCCACATACAACGGCCAGGATCTGATGGAGATAAAGAAGGTTGCGTACGAGGGGCACGGCACGCTTGTCGAGGTGAATGACATCTTCTACAACAACAGCATAAGATCCGAGCACTTCTTCAAGAGCAGGTCGGAGCTACAGAGCTGCATGGACCTGCTGAGAAGCTATGGATGTCTGTTTCCAGGGATAGAGGGAAGGATAGACAACAGGTGTGTTGTGGAGAGCGACAATGCATGCAAAGATGTTCTGAGATGTGCCGACGACTCTGCCATGGCCAGCAGGATTGAGTACATTGCGAGGAACTTCATTGATGGCCAGGATGGATTGGAAGCTGGGATGAGCAAGGCCAACATCTGCGCCAGAAAAACATCCAAGTATGCCATCATAGCCACCAATCCCGGGGTTTCTCTGAAAAGCTTCAAGTTTGTTCTTTTTATCAATGGAAGACTTGTTAAGAACACGTCCTTGAAGTCGAAGGTGCTGCAGAAGTATAGATCGGTTGTGGGTGGCAGAAGATGCAATCCATTTGTGTTTGTGGAGATATTTCTTGAATATGTGGATGTGAATGTCCATCCCAGCAAGGCCGAGGTTCTTGTGGGCGAGAGTGGAGTGTTTGACGACGTTCTCAGGGACGTTGAGGATTTGCTGGCAAGCCAAGACCTCAGTACACATCCTGGAACTGGCTGTAAGGAGGAGCACAGCGATACTGAGCACGGCTGGAAATGGAGTGAATGCATGGGCACTCGAGACCACGGGAGCTCCCCAAGCGGGTCTCCCAACAACAAGACTACACCTGGCGCAGCCATGGATAGCACTTGCAAAATCCTTAGACATAGTGACAATACCAGTGGAAGTATGGCCAAAACAGGACCATCCACATGCTCCACATGGACATCTTCGGCATCACAGGTCCCGGAGGGGAATCAGTACAAGGTATACACATCCCCAACTCTCAGAACCCTGGATGAGGTTGCTGTCCAAAGAGATGCCGTATCAAAAAGGTTTTCACTTATTTCCCTTAGAGAGCTGTGCCATGAGATGGTGGAGATAGACACTCGCTTCTTCAGGAATCTGAGCTTCGTTGGGAGTCTTGAGAAGGACCCGAGATGCGACCTTCTGTGCGATGGTGGATATATCTTTGCACAGCACCAGACGAACCTCATAAAGATCAATCGTGAGGGCTTTCTTTTCAACGCATTTTACCAGAAGATCATACGGGATTTTGGCAATTTTGAATGCAGGGAGGTTGGCACGGCAGTGGGAATAGACATGGATGAGAGCCTGTGGGGCCTGGCCAGGGAGTATTTTGGTCTCCACATAAGTGATGGGCAGGTCATTGGAGTACCGGTCATATATGGTACGGTATGCAAAGACTTCCCTATGATCAGTGTCACCAAGGGCACAGAGAAGGAAACAGTACGGGCGATTTCTCGGGAGATAGCCAAATGCTACTCCACATATTCGGGATTGGCTGTGGATGGAAGACTGTTCAACAGGATGAAGGTGGAGGTTGTTGGAACAAAGGAGCTTCTTGACTGCTGTGCTCTCATGACTGATCTAAGAGAGCTCTACAAGGGATTCGACAGATGCTGATGTTCTGGTCTAATAAATGGCATTTTGTATCACAGAAAATTCAAAGGCGGCAGAGGCCCATGGAAAACTCTTACCTGGGGGAGATCCGAGAGAGGCTGGAGACCTTGTACGACATTCTGAGGGAGATAACACCGTCGAAGCAAGTGGGAGAGCATCCATTTGGAGCCAATCCAAAGTACATGTCGCAGATAGTGGAGTTTATTGATTCTGTAATAACACAGGCCAGGCACGAGAGAGAGGCTCTGGCCATGGAGATAAAGGAGCTGGAAAGGAAGGTGCAGATGTACTGCACACAGCTGTACATTCCAGAGCCGAAGGTAACAAGCGCAGTGGACAATCTTAATCTCCTGAGAGAGCTGATGCTGAATGAGGCAGAGCGGATTTCGTTGGCCAGGAGAAAGGTGGAGGCAGAGATAGAGGCACTGAGGAGCGAGATAGAGCAGGTCAGGGACTGTCTGGGAATATCTGAGGACGATGAGTGCGACTGCTCTGAGGTATCGATAGATGTAGTGTCTGCGCTTAGATGCAAGCTAAACAATCTAAATGCAGAAAAGGAGCGCATGGAATCCAAGAGGCAGTCGTACTATGACGAAATAGAAAGCATTGGGAAAACAATCAAGAAAACTGTTGCACTTACCTTTGAGGAGAAGATATGTGAGCTCAAGCTCATGGCCGAGGAAATGAGAAGCGAGATAGGAGCCAGAAGCAGCCAGCGGGATGCTCTTCTGAAGGAGGTAAGGAGGAGAGAGGGATATCTAGGTCTTACAGGACGGGAGCTTCCTGATGGCCTGGATGACGAAAGCATGGGGTTGATTGCATCCTACAACGATCACCTGAGAGAGGAACAGAGAAGGTTGTTTGACGACATATTCGACAGAACAAGGGAGGAGCTGGGACAGATCAGCGAGATATTTGGCATTGAGCCTGCTGAGTATGACAGAAGCGAGGCGTCGTTAGACACCATGAGGACGCTGATAGAGTCGCTTATTCCTAAGAAGGAGAAATTTATTGAGATTTCGGAGAGCATCCAGAAGAGGAGAGCTCTCTTGGTCAGGATGACCGAGTTTGAGAGGGCGGCCTCAGATCCCAGAAGGCTGTTCAAGTCGTCCTTCCAGCTCAACACGGAGGAGAAGTTCCGAAACAGCGCATACCCAAGCCTTCTCAGGATGGAAGAGGCGCTGTTTGAGATGATAGACTCATACGAACGCCAGTTTGGGGTGTTTGTGTACGAGAGGCAGGAATACAGAATGGCGCTGAGAAACGAAATTGAGAACAGGATTATAAACAAGACGGTTTTCATCAGCCGCTGCGATTCGCCGTACAGGAAAAAACGGTAGGGCAGGGCCTGGATTGAATTAAAGGTTTACAATTTGCCAGCTTGTGAGAAACTCTGGAACTCTCTGAATGATCTTCTTGAACTTACCACCAGTTTCTTTTCTTCGTAGCTCATTTTTGCCACATCGTCCTCAGTGAAGCCATCCTTGAGCAGAAGGCCTGTGAATGACCCGATCCGCTCATAGAAGAACCTAGAAAGCCTCTGTGGGCTGGATAGGAACCTGTTGACAAGGAAGAAGTGTTTGCCTCGTAGATCGACCAGAGAGGCTTGGGCCTCGAGATCGTCCTCGACAAGGGTTAGTGGGGTTTCTGTAAGTGTGCAGAAGCCGTTCTGGACAAGAAGCTTCACAAGGAAGAAGGGTAGCTCTGCCTTGGTGCCCTTTCGTATCATGCAGAGTGACGGGCTGATGTAGAACCCGAACGTCTCAATGTTGTAGGGAAGCTTGACCTTGATTTTCTCCTCCTCATCCAGGATCCTGTCTATGCTGTAGTAGTCCATTGGGCATAAATTTTGGATTGCCAAAAATGTTGGAGTCGCTGTGGGGAGCGTGATGAAACGGAACAGAGGCCGGCGGGACTCGGACACTGACTTCATTCCATGGCCCAGATTTGGAGCGATCCTCTTTTTGTGACAGAAAAATTTTAGGCCCATGAACAGAAGCTCCAGCTCCAAGAGCACATCCTGTAAGGAACAGAAGATAGAGGCGGAAGACGCGTGGGCAGTGATAAGCTCGTTCTTTGAGCAGAAGGGGCTGGTGCGCCAGCAGCTTGACTCGTTCGATCAGTTTGCTCGTGCTAAGATGCAGGAGGTTGTTGACGAAAGTCCCCAGATAATTGTTCAGTCAACACCGACTGCAGGATCTTCTGCAGTCCGGAGGATGGTTCTGAAGTTTGGCCAGATATACGTCACCAAGCCGCCGATCTACACCGAGAGCGATGGAAGGTCTGTCACGCTCTATCCCAACGAGGCAAGGATCCGGGACCTGACGTACTCATGCAACATGTACATTGATGTGACGAAGGTTGTGGAGAATGAGTTTGGGGAGCGAGACGAGCACAAGTTTGCCAGAACAAGTCTTGGGCAGCTGCCGATTATGCTACGCTCGTCCTGCTGCGTTCTCCACGGGCTCACTGAGAAGGACATTGTTGAGATTGGGGAGTGCCCTTACGACCAGGGAGGATACTTCATTGTAAGCGGTGGGGAAAAGGTAATTGTGGCACAAGAAAGGATGGCCTCGAACAGCATCCACATTTTCAAGAAGTCACAGCCTGCTCCCTACACACACTACTCCGAGATAAGGTCTGTACCGGAGAAGGGTTCGAGAGCGCCGTCGGCATTCTCGATAAAGGTGCTGAAGAATCCAAGGACTATACGGGCGTCGCTGCCGTCCATGAAGCACGACATTCCCGTGATTGTCATATACAGGGCACTGGGATTTCTGAGTGACAAGGAGATCATCTCGCACATAAACTTCGACAGCGACGACGCAGTATACTCGTTTCTGGTGCCAAGCCTTGAAGAGGCGTCTGTGATCCAGGACCAGCTCTCTGCCCTTGACTTTATTGGCAAAAGAAGTGCTCCAGTGGGAGCACCAAGAGACAAGCGTATCCAGTTTGCCAGGAACTTGCTGTCAAAGGAGTTTCTTCCACACATAGGCACTCAGGAGTTCTGCGAGACCAAGAAGGCATACTTCTTGGGATATATGATAGGCAAGACACTGAATGTGGCGCTGGGGAGGAAGGAGGTGGACGACAGGGACCACTATGGCAAGAAGAGGCTTGACCTGAGCGGCTCTCTCCTTGCCTCTCTCTTCAAGATGCTCTTCAAGAAGCTGTGCACCGAGACGGCCAAGCACATGCAGAAATGTATAGAGAACGGAAGAGACTTCAACATTGCGCTAGGGCTCAAGAGCAGTACAATAACACAGGGGTTCAAGTATGCTCTTGCCACAGGAAATTGGGGCGACCAGAACAGGGCAATGCAGACACGAGCTGGTGTTGCACAGGTTCTGAACAGATACAACTTCCTGTCGACTCTGAGCCACTTGAGAAGAGTGAACACGCCGATTGAGAAGGAGGGGAAGCTTGCCAAGCCAAGGCAGCTTCACAACACGCACTGGGGCCTTGTGTGCCCTGCAGAGACGCCCGAAGGCCATGCCTGTGGGCTTGTCAAGAATCTGAGCTTGATGGCCTATATTTCCGTTGGAAGATCCTCGGCACCCATTGTCGAGATTCTGGAGGAGTGCGGCGTTGAGAGGCTGGAGGAGGTCTCCTCCATACGGGGAGCAAAGATCTTTGTCAATGGAGTCTGGCTGGGAACGCACTCAAACCCCACAGAGCTGGTTGAGAACCTGCGTGCACTGAGACGATGCCTGGAGATTGACAAGGAAATCTCGATTGTCAGGGACGTTGGAGAAAACGAGATAAGAATCAACTCTGACTCGGGAAGACCGTGCCGTCCTCTTTTTGTTGTCAGGAACAGGCAGCTTCTTGTTACTAAAAGTGACATTGAGAAGATCAAGAGCCTTCAGAAGAGGTGGGACGATCTCCTGAAGGAGGGAAAGGTTGAGTTTCTTGACGTTGAAGAGGAGCAGACCTCCCTGATTGCCATGGGCCTTGAGGAGCTGCCCACAAAGGACTACAGCCACTGTGAGATCCATCCGGCAGTCATCCTGGGTGTTGCAGCCTCGGTCATTCCGTTTCCAACCCACAACCCCAGTCCCAGGAACACATACCAGAGCGCGATGGGCAAGCAGGCCATGGGCATTTTCTCAACTAACTTCAACTTCAGGATGGACACACTATCGAACATTCTTTTCTACCCGCAGAAGCCTCTTGTCACCACCAGGCCCATGGAGTACCTGAGGTTCAAGGAGCTTCCTGCGGGACAGAATGCCATCGTGGCTATAGCATGCTACAGCGGATATAATCAGGAGGACTCGGTCATTCTGAACCAAAGTGCCATAGACAGGGGACTGTTTAGGTCCTTTTTGTACAGAACATATAGTGACCAGGAGGACATGGCAAGGCCTGGAATGAACGAGGAGTTCTGCAAGCCAGACAGGAAGACTTGCACGAAGATGGGAAACTTCAACTACAACAAGATCGACCATGATGGCCTTATTTTCCCTGGAACAGAGGTAGTTGGGGACGACGTTCTCATTGGAAAGGTCACGCCCATTTTCGACATTGAGAAGTCGACCAAGGACAGCCCGTTCTATCTCAAGAAAGACTCGAGCACGGTCATGAAGAAAACTGAAAGCGGAGTAGTGGACACGGTTGTTGTGACCAACAAGGACGGATACAGGTTTATTAAGATCAAGGTGCGCTCGACCCGTATTCCTCAGATTGGAGACAAGTTCGCATCTCGGCACGCCCAGAAGGGAACAGTTGGCATCACGCTGAGGCAGGAGGATATGCCGTTCACAAGAGAGGGCATCATCCCAGACATCATCATTAACCCGCATGCCATGCCATCGAGGATGACGATGGGCCACATGATTGAGTGCCTAATGGGGAAGGTTTCTGCTCTGAGTGGAGAGGAGGGCGATGCCACCCCGTTTAGCGAAGTTACCGTTGACCAGATTTCCGAGAAGCTGAAGTCGTTCAACTACCACTCACGAGGCATTGAGGTCATGCACAACGGCATGACAGGCAGAAAGCTCCGGGCACAGATATTTGTTGGGCCAACATACTACCAGAGACTCAAGCACATGGTCGATGATAAAATCCATGCGCGTGCCAGAGGGGCTCTCCAGATCCTCTCCCGACAGCCTCTTGAGGGCAGGTCCAGAGATGGCGGTCTGAGATTTGGGGAAATGGAACGGGACTGCATCATCTCTCACGGGGCCTCTGCCTTTCTCAAGGAACGACTCATGGATGTGTCTGACTCCTACACATGCTATGCATGCGATAAATGCGGAATTCTGACAATTTCAGGGAGAGATATCTTGGAATGCAGAGCATGCTCTAATCAGGTTGCCATCTCCAAAATCCAAATTCCATATGCCTTTAAGCTGCTGATCCAAGAGCTTATGGCCATGAATATAGCTCCACGCCTCCAGGTTGAGCAATGATCTCATGGAAGAACATAGTTTAAATAAATGTCGCTAAAAATTAAATGCTTTATTTCAGTCTCCCATGGAGGAGGAGCTGAATGAGAGGGGCTCGAAACGATCATCAGCTAGCAGCCAGCGTGTGAGAAGGGGACTGACTGGGCAGGAAAGAGAGGAAATTGAGCACTTTTTTCGGGACAACTTTACAGAACATGGCGAGTTTTATATCCCAAAGGACTCCACGCCGAATGCATACAGGCATTTTGGAACGAGAACCAAGGACGGACTATGTCTGAGATATGAGGAGGTGCTATTCATGTATTCAAGTGAATGCCATGATGATGGACTGAGAACAAGAGCATACTTTGATCTTAAGAACGGTGGATTCAATATTCTTTTTGATCACATCATGGCACTATATGTGAGAACAAAGCACTTCAATAGACTGAAGGAAAGACCCTTGGGAAAACTTGAGTATGTGCACATGGACCAAGATATCCTGGAACTGTGCAAAGAGGATGCAATTGCAGTTGTTCTAGGCTGTGATAATTACTGCTTTCTCAGCATCAAAGTCCTAGATGAGCTTTCCCATGAGATATCCGAACGCCACAGAAAAGGTTGAGTCGATGATGCTCATTGCCCAGACTGATGTTTTAGGGTCTGCTTCGATAGGGAAACAGAAAAGACTTAATGTCTGCCCAGAAAATCAAATATCATGTCAAAGTCGTGTCTAGGCAGCGGCATTAAGGCCACAGACTCGCACTCTTTCATGTAGTTTCTGTAGGCCATGCTCTTACTAAACCCAGCCTCTCTTATCTTGTCAATAAACTCGTGATGAATGCCCTTCTCGACCGTTTTTCTTCTTTCCACAAAGTCCTCCAACCTTAGCCGATGATCCTCAGCACCTGTGCTTTCTCTCTTTGAGTAGGCATCGAGAATCGCCTTGAATACCAGTCTTAGGTCGCCAGTCTTTTCAAACTTCTTGGACAGGAACATCAGAGCCGCATCGTCTATCACCTGCACACCCAACTCCCGGGCCATTTTCTCTTTCAATATTGCAATGATCTCCGAGGAAGTGTAGGGCTTGAAAGTCATGGTCCCAAGCCTCAGGTTGTTGCTTATCGTGACAACCTTTTTCCCCTTGTCTTTCAGAAGCAGGATGTTCTTGAGGCACTCAGATCTCTTTTCCTCAAGATATCTATCAAACTCGTCAATCACCACGATCGTGTGCAGGCATCGTCTCAGAGCAGTGTTCATGCTACTCTCCAGAAAGTAGTTCACATACAGGAACTCCATGTCTCTCAAAGCCCACATCACAGTACAGGTCTTGCCTGTCCCAGGGCCGCCTGTTATGTGGAGGATTGGCAGATCAGTACTCAGGAACTCCTTGATTGCATCTATCTCCAAGTCTCTCCTGTATGGACAGCCATCAGATGATGCTTTGAAGCACCGAACTATTTTTTCTGTTGTCATCAGGATGGAAAATTTTGTGGCTTAACACGGCGGCGTCAGCAAGTCGTTTTAGGCAGCAGTTGTGTCATGACATCTGATGGAGAACACATCATATATTAATGAAAATAGAAGCTTTTCCTTACAATTGTGAAACTGTTTCAAGAGATCTATTTTTTCATCCACAGGTAAAACAGGCCATGCAGGAAAGACAGAGCTCATACTCCAAAAGAGTCGCTCACTTCTGGAAGAATGCATTCCAAAGAATATCAAACAGCAAATTCCAAGCAAAGTCCTTGAGCCTTCCCCTGGCCAGAATCAAGAGGCTAATGAAGGTCGAGGAAAATGTGAAAATGGTTGCCTCCGAAGTTCCTATTCTGTTTTCCTTGGTTGCAGAAGTTTTTATCGAGGAGCTGACATTGAGGGCTTGGATGAGCACAGAGGACGGAAAGAGGAAGATCCTGCAAATAGGCGACATAAGCTTTGCAGCAAGGACATCGCCAATGTACGACTTTCTGGTCCACATTGTTCCTTCAAATGAGTTTCCTTCAAAGGAGAGAGACCCGGCTTCTCAGACCTATTTCCTAGAACAATATCCCTTTCAAGAGAGTATGAAAGACCATCAATTCCAATAATTAAATCATAACTGTATACGGTCTGGAGGAGTGCACCTATGCTAAATGGTGGGACTGGACCCCTTGTTGCATCCTGCATTATAACTGGCTAGGAATTTAATATTTATTTATTTCGAACTAGATCCTTCGCATCACTGATCCCCAAAATATTTAACGAACGGCGTCCAAGCCTATCCCCTTTGATTTTTAGTATCTTAGCCTGGGTCTCTTGCAGAACATCGCCTTTCTCGCAGACAACAAAATCCTGAAGCAGTGATGTGATGGCCCCGGTTCTTTCTACGGGATTCACATAGTTTGCCAGCTTTGGATTTTGTATGATCCCCGCCTTGATGACAACAGTCTCTGGGCTGATGTCTCCAGTCTCCAGAAAGGCGCTGTGCTTGAATGCCTTCAGCTTTTCAAGCTCGGACTGGGTGGTGAGGACCAGAAAGTAATTCTGCTCAAAATTCACGCTTGGGTATTCTCGCTGGAAGAGGGTTTTTTTAACGACCATCACTTTCCCGACAATCGAGGATCTCAAGGACTGCAAGCATGTGCTCTGCATGTCAGTGTTCTCCACAAAGACAACGGTGTCGTAATCGGCAAAATAGTTCTTGATTTTCTGGACCTCGGCTATTCTTTCTGCTTTGGATTTCTTGGACGGCTTTGTCATTGGGCAAAAATAAATTTTTTGATAAAAGCGCGCATGCGTCGTAGTACAACTTTGATGGGCCCAGGGATGGCAGCTCCAAGGCTGCAGTAGAGTATATAATGGATAATTTAATGTCATATAAAGCCTAACTTGTCAAGAGAATAATCGTCATTGCTGCCTGCTTGAGGAAGGAAGTTCTGTTTCGTGACCTTGGCTCCCTCTTCAAACATCTTGCTGAATGCCTTTCCCTTGAAGTCCTTTATTAGGTCCCTCACCATGTTTTGAGCAGTCTTTCTATTGGATTTCGTGATTTGCTGTCGAACCTCGTTGCACCGGTTGATGTCAATCCCAAGAATGTCATTGAATGCGGCCGGCCCATCATCCCTGCACAGGCAATCTGTGAGGGATCCTGATATCATTGGCTGCGAATCTGCCACGTTTGGGAGATTGTACGCGCAGATGAGAAAATACACGGCCTTTCTGATATTGTACTCACCCTTGTAGCTATTGAGCACAGACAGAACCCTACTCAGAATCAAGGATGAATCAATCTGTATCAGATCCAGCAAGCTGTCCACAACATCGACAGACTCGATTTTTGCGGAAAGCACTGTCAGGGCCGACTTGACTGCCAGGTAATACTCCCTGTGATCTGTGATAGTGTTCCATTCCGAGACAAACCTCAGAACCTCTCTCTCGATGAAGAGCTTGGGATTCTCCATGTGAATCAGCAGGTCGTTGTTGAAGCAGCAGAGGTCAATGTAGGGATACTTGTGCATGTTATCATAGATGCTCTGGAGTATTGCATCAGGGGCAGGTCCCAGCTTCTCCACGATTGCAAAGCAGCGATCGAACGGGGCGCTCTGGAGGAAGAGAGAGTAAAACGAGTCCTTGTACTTGATGTAGCTCTCGGGCATCTTTTTCAGATAGTAGAAGTACTTGATGACCTTATCCATGCTCCACTGACCGTCGAATGCATCGTGCATTCCGAGCTTTACATAGCACTCAACCTTGATTTCATTGGCATTTAGACAGGAGCTCTCGCACATCTTCAGAATGTACATGAGCTGGTCCGGAGTGAATTGGTATTTTGACATGATGGAAAGGGCAAGCTTGACACTGTCCTTATCGCGAAAGTCCAGGGAGAACAAGAGGGATGGCGCCTGGGGATCCTCTCTTGAAAAGCTTACCAGGCAGTTCAAATATGGGTTTTTGAACGACAGTCCAGAAAGGAGAGAGGGGCTCTGGGCCCTGAGGAGCTTTTGGATGAAGTTGGAGGAAATCCTTGCAGGTAGGGAGTCTCCGTTGAGTCTCAGAAACTCCACAAGATGGTTTGGATAGTTTTTGGCTATGGTAGAAAAGAATCCAAAGATGTGCTGGCCAACCTCCTCTCTGAATTCGTCCTCCGTGGTCATGTACACCTTAAGGATCTCGGCAAGGACCGGCTCGACCATGTCCAAGTGGCTTCTTGATGAAAAGACCTTCTGCCAGAAATCTATTGCCGGGATAAAGCAATAGGTGTCGGAGCTGAGGCTCTTGAAAGCATACTCGTACACTTTCTCTGGCTTGGACACTCTGGACATCTTGATGGTGTTCAACATCTGCACCATCCCAGTGTCGCTTGGGATCGAGTCCAGCAAATCTACAACTCTGTTCTGGTCTATGAACTGTGATGCCTCAATCACAAAGGAGATGGCCTCTTCGGGATACTCAGAGGCCTTGTCAAACACCAACGAAAAATCAAAGTTCTTGGGAAGAATTTTCAGCAGCTCGGTGTATATTGGGATTATTATGCCTGCAAACTCTCTCCTGAAGTTCCCCAGAATATGCTGAGAAATCATGCCAATGGCCTTCTTCAGTTCGGATCTCCGCTTCTCATCAATTGCCGTGCTCGTGTTGACCTTCTCCAGGAAAGAAAGAAGAATCTGGTACCCGGTCTCGCATCCAAGAAGAGAGACAGCATTGTCAATGAAGTTTGGCATAAGAGTTGGCCAGCAAAACAGCCCAAGAGTCCCGTAGACCTCGATAGCCTGATACGATGGCCTGGTGCTGAGAAGCTGTGCTGTGAATTGTATTTCCTCCTGCAGATCCAGTGTGCTAATCTTTCTTTTAATCCTCATTTCCAATATCTTACAAAGAAAAATGTGGACAGCAGGGACCTTGGACACTTGCAGCTCAAACAGCGAGGAGCAGCTGTCCAGGCGCGACATCCTATCTATCTCCTCTTCCACACTCTTGATGAGGCCAGGATTTTGAGGTAGCTCTTGTGCAAGTCGTTCAAGATTCATCAGGAGGGTTTCAAATTTTTTACAAGAAGTCTCGAAACTGCTCAGAAGCATTTCCACCAGCTAGGCATGTATGCGCCTCTGTACAAGGAGACCCAAGAAAAGCAAGCAGTCTACAGAATGTCTTGCCAATGGTGGGCTGCTTTATTTAAACTGTTTTTCCAGGTGGCTTAGCCCTAGCTTCTGTATGATCATTTTCCTCTTTAGACTAAAGTCTATCTTACTGACCACATTGGCTATTCGCGGTGAAACCTTGCTGTTGCTCTCCCTGAAACTGATGTTCCTAAGGACAGTATGGACATAGTCAAAGTCAATGGCCTCGCATCTTATGATATTCTTCCCCTCCAGCTCCATTTTGCTGGGTCGACTTCTCAGCTTCTTATTCAAGTACGTCCATGCATTCTCCCTTCCCTGTCTCAGAACCTCTGAGCTCTCGTATGCACGATCAAGCAACGGAATCCCTGTCCTTTTCCCTAGGTACTTTGATATTTCAAAGACAATGTCGCTGTTCATAGACTAGAGCCTTTCAGAACATTTATCACCTGTATCTGTTTCATGTTTATCATTCCCATCCAAGGAGCAAATCTCTGCACTGCAGGGAACCAACAGAAACGGTTTCTGGGTGTAGCCAATGAAAGAATATACTGCAGTTCAATCAAAATAAGGTTATAACTCACAACCACCTATAGATGCCCGCTAAGTGTATAAGACAAGGCACATCCCTTGATCATGACATACTATGCACGCCAGGTCTCATGTGCCTTAGAGCTGGTGATCACTAGGAGCCCTTAAAGTTAATAACGTCATCGTCAATGTCAAACTGCTCTAGCTGTGTCTTCTCGGTATCTTTATGCTTGGTACCGGCATCTTCGGTGTTCCTGGTATCCTCAGTGTCCCGGGATGACTTGCCCAGACCCATAGAATTCAACACATACAGCAGCAGCAGAAAAATTACAATTCCAATCAAAATAAGCCACTTTGCATACTTTATCAGCCACTTCCACTTTGTTTCCTCCGCAGTTTTCTTGAGCCCAAAGGTGCTCTCCTCAAGCTTGAAGGAGTGTTCCAATACTTTTTTATTCAAATCGCCCAGGTCCTGTGCCTGCTGGAGTCGGCACTTGAGCTTGTTCTGCAGGTTTACCACCTCCATATCGATCTGCTGAAGATAGTCTTCATTTTGCATCGTGCAATGCTGCGAATCTCAGTTATTTCAAGTATTGAAACCACAGTAACCAATCGATGCGGCAAGCTCTTATCTGCTTGTCTTCAGCATCCTTAGATATAGCGAAGGAACGAAGGATATTACCTGGGTGAGCGTGATATTGCCAAAAAACAAGTATAACATACTAATTGAAGACACAATCAGCAATATCACCAATGGTATTGCATAGATCCATCCCACCTTCTTGGACAGTGCTTCTGTAAACGGGTAGAAGTAGAACACAATCGAGTATAGAAAATAGAGTGGGATGTACAGTGCGATTGTTTGGAAGCTGGCACCCCATAAGTAGGAGGCTGTAAACACAGTTATGTAGTATGCCAGGCTAAACACCAAGGTTCCATAGGAAATGGTGAGCTTGTCCCTTTGAAAAAGCTTTTTGCGGAGATCGTCATAGCTTCCCAGAAAGTTCACCAGGCAGAGCAGAGCAATAAGAGCTCGAAACAGCATTCCATACCAGGTGTTGTACCCTATGTAACTCATCAGCCCCAGAGATCCCTGATCCTCATTTATGAAATGCAGTAGCAAGTTGACGATTCCTTCGGAGTAATATGCCATGTTCCCTAAGATGATATAGAATACTCCAGAAAGCACAACACCAAGCATCACGCAAAATGTGTCTCCCTTTTTCTTGATGGCCTTGTCAAAGGTTGTGTACTGATGAGAAATGGCAGCAAAAGCTGGGAAAACCAGAAACAGGGAGGAGATCGAAGTTATGGTCGAGGCTGGGATGTATATGGCACTTCCAGGGGTAATGTTGTGCAGAAGAACGAGCATTATCACGAAGAATAGCACGATTAGAATGTTTATATATGGAAGAACGGTGTTCATGAGGTTTCTGAAGCTGATGCTAAAAACGACCAGAAGAATGCACAGCCCAGCAAACGTTACAAAGAATAAAGAAGTAATGGCTGTTCCATTAACTACGTTGTACCAGAAGCTCGTAATCAGTATATAGAATGTAATGCACAATAGACTTATGCATACCAGTATGAGCACAGAGCTCTGAATGGCCTGTCCGACACTTGAAATCCAGGAGCTTTTTTTCTGCTGGGGCTTCTTATCTGATGGGGGTTTGCTGGACGATTGGACGAAGAAGACAGCACCAAATGTGGCCAGAATCATCACTGCATTGAAGATTACTTGAGGAATGTACTTGCTCACAAAGATAACACCTAAAACCGATATGTTTAGGGACTTAGAAAACACCATTGCAACCAGCTCATAGTTGCTAAGGACTCTTGGGATTGGCTTATCGACAGTTCTGATCTGCATGGCACCTCCTTATATTCTATTTAAATTGCTAAAAGGGATTGAAGAACATTTATTGAATAGTACTATACTATGATGGATTGAACAAACTCTCGAGAGCTGCATAGTTCAATTTGGACGAAACTCTCCTGTCAAGGCTCATGAATGCCTCTTCAACAGTGTCGAAGTTATGCTTCTTGCTGTACTTCCTGACGGTTATCTTTCGGGCATTTCTTCTCCTGCTCTGGACCTCTTTCAGATAATCCCCATACATCGACTCCCATATCTCTTCTCGTACCTTGAACTCATCCTCGTTCAGGATCAAATCGTCGACCTGGAATTCATCGTCCTTGTGGTCACAGGAATCAGAGTCTATGTCGCCGAGTGTTGCAGGCGTGCAGATGTTCCTCATCTCAGCGCAATCACTGTAGCTTGGCGAGGCCAGAGCAGCAACCTTTTTGAAGCTAGGAGGATTCTCCTCTCTTTCAATCCAGACACTCTTGAACTGATCAACTTGCAGATCTGCACTTTCGGTCTCGCTGATCTCCTGCAGTCTTTTGTTGATTGTTGCAACAGACGTGTGCACGACCCTGGCAATATCCGATATGTCTCGCTCCTCATTAAATATCCTCGATGCTATCAGAAGAGCTGCCCCACACGAGTTGTTGGGCCTTCTCCCCTCCAGAATCCAATCCTTTCTCATTCTCCCAACAAGCAGGATGCTAAAGTTGAGGATCTCCTTATTCTGGAACTTCAGCTGGGAGACAAAACGGTGCATGTAGAGGGATGGATCTATCACAGGAACATCAATTCCAAGCAGTGAACGCAGCTTCAGGAAGACCTTCCCTATCTTGAACAGATCAATTCTCAGCTCATTCGAGAAATCAATGAGGAGGTGCGGTGTCGATCCCTGCCTGCATGTTATGTACACACATGCGCTCAAGGTGTAGAGAATCGACTTTCCTTTGCTCAAGGAGTACTGCAAGCATAGCTTGTACCATCTGAATGCGCTATCCACATGGTCGCTGCCCAGGCTCAGCTTCAGACATATGCTTCTTATTGTGTTCTTAATGTAATAGCTGGAGTCCACAAACTGTGTGCCAATGTTCTTGTTGTCGACACTTACCATTTTCCCGTGCAGAACAGCCTTTGCGGCAGAAGAGTCAAACTGCAGTGTGCTGACAATCGTGTTTTCCTCCTGCACCATCCCGCACTCTCCGCAATAGACCGATCCTCTGGATGCGTCGGTATGGATTTCAGACGAGCCGCAGTTTGAGCACTTCATGAGGGGGAAATTTTTTGTCCGGAAAACGACTGCCAGCCCCAGTGAGTCTCCTGCGCAGACTTGTGTACTGGCTCGAAACACTGCAGTCCAATTGCATTTCTGCTCTGTTTTAAGTTCTAAAGCATTTTCCCCTATGGAGATCAATTATCCCACCAGGTTGAGACAGAGCCAAAGAAGCCATGGGATCTCGTGCCAAGGCCGTCCACTTTTCATGAGCGAGACCATCGATCAGCTCTCCAGCACAATAAAAATGTTTGAGATTCCTGTAAAAGGTTCTGAGATCTCAGTTTCTCCACATTTCCTGTTAATTGCATCTGAAAGCTCACTGAAGATATACAAGTACAGTAGGAATTTCACTCTAAGCCTGAAGACTGTACTCGAATGCAGTTACATTCTATTCATGAGGAGGTCGCTCGGTAAGGGAGCCAGGGCTCTGATGCACAAGATAATCCTGACACTTTTCGAACAGAAGATCACAAGCGAACATGTGGTGAGAAAGTATATAAGCGCAGTCAACGAATATCTTAGAATGGAGTGCATTAGAAGTGCCAAGTTTGTGGGAAGTGCTGTTAAGATCAATTACAGGTGCGGAAAGACGTTTTACTTTGACAGTTTTTTTAATCTAGTGAAACCCGCAGAGAGCTCTAGAGACACTCTCAAGGTGTCAAGGAAGAGGATGGTGGTGCTAAGAAATGGCTCCATAGTTGCCAGTAAAGAGGTGGGGAACATCTTACAATGGGATAGGGTGGAAAACCTGGTTTTCTTCCTTACAGACACATCTGTAGTTGTAGTCCAGTTCGTCTCCTGAGGCTTTCCAGCCAGCACATGAATAAACCAATTTTTCTAGGGCTAGACAATGGATTGGTACGACCCGGGAGAGGACTCCTACACGCTTTTGGATGTACTCCGCAACGAGAACATAGAAAGACAGATTGTTGTAGATCTTGGATGCTCCACAGGAGTGGTCACAAACTTTCTTGAAGAGAGGAACTTTGTTGTCTCAATGGATCTGAACACAAAGGCACTTGAGCAGTTACGAGGAAAGAACGCGGTGAGGACAGACCTCCTGGCAGGAATAAACCAATCCAGAATCGATGCCATTGTGTTCAACCCACCGTATGTTCCTGATTTTGATTGCCCGATTCTTGGAGGTGGGCCTCTTGGGAGAGAGGTGATAGATCGGTTTGTTGAGGAAGTGGAGGCAAGATACTTCTATCTCCTGGTGATAGAGGCCAACAGACCCTTGGAAGTCATTCGCACTATCCGAAGCAAAGGCTATAATGTAGATGTTCTGAAGATACGAAGAATTTTAGGAGAAACCATAATTATACTAAAAGCGGTTAGAGATTAAAAGTAATATATAAAAATTTTCAGAATTTGCCCCCACAAAGTATATCAATAATGTTTTCCAAATTCAATGCATACAAATCCATGACATCTTATAAGATTAGCACGATAGTCTTGAACATACTGAGGCTTGTCCTTCTGGCCATCTGCATATATTCCTGCACAAGATTTGCTCAAAACCCAAATCAAGACATTCTGCCTCATCTATATACCAAGTATTACTATGCAATGTTCACAAATGTAGTTGCTTATTCAACAATCTTTGTTTCGTTGACAGGACTCATTTACAGGACCACGGGTGCAATGCGTGGTGTCTATAACACAACCCTCCCAGTGATTTTGTCGTTTGAGTTGCTTATCACAATGATTTTCTGGATCTGCTTCTTCACGTATCCCAGTGCAGTTATATATCCAAAGCATCTAAGCGCCTCCTATCAAACTCCTCTTCTCACAGAGCTTGGTGTCCATCTGCTTCCGTTTTGTCTACTGTACTTAGAGCAGCTGAACTTCAAAATTGCGAAGAGCAAGTTTCATGAGCTCTTCTTGTTTGGTTTCCTTGCCTTATACATCATGATGATATGCTATTTCAGGTACATACTGGGAAAGTTTCCATACCATGTTCTAAATATACTCAGCATGCCCTACCTATGCCTTACCTTGGGTGGACTGGGCCTGATCTGCTATGAAATCTTTGCTAGCTACATGTGGCTAAAGAGAAGAAAATACTTCAGCTCCAAAAAGCCCAGACATCTTGTATTTGCCATGGCGGGTATCTCTGTTTTCATATTTATGATTGGAGTTGAACACGACCGCCTCGGTATACAGTCGTTGGAACACTAGGTGATGTCCCAGGATAGCTTGATTAAGTAATGGAGATTCTGCTGAGAGGTAGCAGCACTAATCCCTTACAAATAAAAACGGTTTTTGAAAACTCCCCAATGGATCTTTATTTTAAAATCAAAGAACAAAGAAAAACAACTACTGCACCAGTCGATACAATGGGATGCTGCTCTGCCGGAGAGGGATACGAGGAAGACGTGAGAAAGTTTCAGATCCTGGTGGCTCTGCTTCTATCTTCTCAAACGAGAGATGATGTGACGCACTCTGCAATCAGATCGCTCAACTCGCTTCTTGGGGTTCTCACTCCGGAGCATGTTCTGAATTGCCCTGAGGCCCTATTGCACAAGTGCATAGAGAAAGTGGGATACCACAACAAAAAGGTGAAGTTTCTCATGGAGATAAGCAGAAGAGTAAAAGATACCATGCCAAACACATTGGAGGATGTTCTGAGGCTTCCAGGCATTGGAAGGAAGATGGCATATCTGTATCTGCAACATGGATGTGGCAAAAGTGAAGGAATAGGAGTTGACACACACGTACACCGAATAAGCAACAGAATAGGGCTTGTGGAGACTAGGGTTCCAGAAGAAACTAGGAAGGCTCTCGAGAGGATCTTTGAGAAAGCAGAATGGCAAGACATCAACTGGGTTATGGTAGGCTTTGGGCAGGTCATCTGCACGCCTGTAAATCCCAGATGCTCACAATGCATTGTTTCTGAGGACTGCCCATACGCCACCAAGCACTCATGCTAGATACAAATAGAGAAATGAATCACCGTGCAAGCTCGTTCTTCTTTTTCTCATACTCAGCCTTCAATTCTCCAAGAGACTGCTCGAATCTTTTTTTTAGGATGGGATTGACGGCTCGGTCAAGCATCCCCTGTCTTTCTTTTATCTTATTTTCAAGCTCAATTAGTGCAGGATGGACCTTGTCTTTGATCTGCTGATGTGATTGCTTTTCTTCTGTGAAGGTATGTGGCAGGCTTGCGTTTTGAGATGCAATGCCGTCCTTTTCCTGAAAATGCGTCTCGCTCAAGGACGCAGCTTTGCTTGGCGTACCGAGGATTTCTGGAGCCTTTGCTTGGTGCCACTGGCCAGCATCCTTGTCAGAGCCAAGCCTCGTGTGGGCGTGGATACTCTGTGTGCTCTTTGACTTGCCATCATGTGACTCAGTACGAGGAGGCCTGCTACTTGAAGCCTCGTCCTTCGGAGGTATTGACCCAATCTGATGGCCACCTGGACTCTGAGCTTCCTTGGGAACAGATACGTCGTTTTCAATCTCGGCAGCAAAAATATCCAGGTCAACCTCACTACTATCTTTTTCATTGGTGATCAACTCTACCTTTACAGCATTGGAGTCTTCTCTGAGAAGTTCTGCAACCTTTTTTTCGATTTTTTCCACCTCCTCCGTTCTAATTGATGTTGTGTTGAATCTCCTCTCCTTAGCATATCCCATGGGAGGCGTGAGTCCAGAGCACTCATATTTGTGTATTTCTTCTTCTAAGGAAAAATCGTTGTTCTCATATATCACCACAAGTGTTGAGATGTCTGCTATTTTGTAAAGTTTATTGTCTATGTACTTCTGAGACTCTACAATTGTCGGGAGCCTACATATAATGCCCGGGTAGGACCTGTCCTTAACATGAAGTACAACCTCCTTGTGACTTGTCCTTATCAGCTTAAAGTCCTTAGTGTCCATGGTTCGGAGTCTTTCTGGCAGCCTCAGGATAAACTGCTGCTCCATCTGGGGCCTGTAATGCAAAAAAATTGAAAGCAGATGAGTCGCTGCTGTAGGTTGTGCTCCTCAATGGAGTGCAATTTTGAAAAGATAGCGAGCTGCTTTATGTGCTGTCCAGAGCAGAATCTTTTCTCTGAAGAAGAAGACCCTACATGAAGGCGTTCCTTAGAGGAAACAAAATAGTTCTGCGGAAGAACGAAGAGCACGCTGAAGTCGAGGCGTTGATACGGACCGTAGCCAAGGATCTCGAGAGGATACGAAGTGCTTGCGAAGACAGAAATGCAGAGGACTTCCCAGAAAGTGTTGTGCAAAGAATGGTTCAGAATATCGAAGCTCTAAAGGTCAAGGGGGCAGGAACATATGTAAGTGAAGACTTTCTAGACCATGCTATAGGAGGGGGAAGTGTAGTTGACTACTTTAGTAAGGCTATAGAACAATCCAGGACCGAAGAGGACTTACTTCAGAAGAAGAAGGATTGCTTCAGAGAGTTTGCGAGCAATCTTGAGAACATCCTGCACCAGTGATGTCAACAGACAAATATAGGACGCATCAAGGAAGTAAATGAGTTATTGTTTAATATTTTAGAGCAAGCACTTGGTCTTTGACTGCAGCCGGACTTAAAGGCTCCAGTTTGACAGACAGCCTCACGCTACAACACAATCTTGTGCCTCTCAATTCCATTAAAGTCCTCTATCATCAGCTCCTGCTCGGCAAGAATACTGTCACAATACCCAAAAATCTGCTTCTTCGGTAATATGTCAGCCTCCTCAAAGGCAATCTTGCACTCGCTAATCCCCTTTTCGTTTATTTCCTCAATTACCTTGGAGCAATTAAAAGCATACACCCCGACCACCCTCCTACTCGCTTCCGAGCTACTCTTTTCCAGAAACTCACTCATGAACTCATCTATCTCTATCTCCTGATGGATCTCCATGCCTTTCTTCTCCTCCAGAGTCGTGGCCTTGGTGCTTCTGAACACGCTTTTCAGACTTACACCCTTTGGAAGAATTCGAAGAGAGTGGAGGAGAGACTCGTCGCACTCAACATCGAACTTATCCTTAAGCTGCTTCTTTATGAATATTTGATGGTCCAAGAAGCTGTGCAGCTCTTTGGCCTGATATCTCTCTGAAAAGTACGTATCTTCTATCAAAAATTTGTTTGCTATTTCTGAACGACATGCCGAAAAGGGAATAGTCTTTCTGACCAATATCTCCATGTAGAATACAAGTATCTCTGCCAGCACATTCATTGCATGCTCCGTGGATCGCTCGAATCCGACTTGTAGTAGAACCTCTGTGCAAAGCAGCCGAAAGATTTTCTTATTTAGGTCGGACTTCATCTGAAATTTTTAGGGCTGCTGGATGGGTCTAATATAGCCTGCACAGAAAATTGTCTGGGTAATAAGGAGGTCTGGGAATGTCCTGAGCACTATTTGCTTTTCTGCCCATCGGGCTTGCTAACTGCTTCCAAAGAAATCCTGCCAAAAATTTGCCCAGCATGAGTAACCCGATCATTCAGTTGCGGAACAAAAGCAGAGATGAAGTCACAGATCCGCTCCAGGTGGACATATCCTCGGATTCTGCTTTCCTATCTGATCTTCTAAACACATTGTTTTCACGAGAGTCCAAGTATGTGTTCTACTATAAGAACGAAAGGCTTGTCCAGAAGCTAGACGACCTCATAGAACGACACAACCTAGGCGTTGAAAATACCATTCAAATAGACTATATTGACGAGGAAGACATGGGATGTGACTTCTCCAAAGATTGCAGCGACACCATTGTGGGGATGGAATGGTTTGGCAATAGTCTGTTTTATGTAACCTATGAAGGGCTCGTGCTTTCTCTGACAGACACCTTCAAATGCTCATTGACAGGAATCAAGGGGATTTTCTGTGGTGCAAGGCTGTTTGGGTTCAGCAGCCATTCGGTGTACGATATAGAAGAAAGCCGCGAAATCTATAGGTTTGAGGAGGAGATAAGATCATGCAGTGCTTCCGATGATGGCATCATGGCTGTGGCTGCGGACGAGAAGATCTTTCTTCTGAGAACAGGCAGCTTAGCAGAGTCTGAGGCACAGAAGAGCCTGACCATACCAACTCTTGGGTTTCCTAGGAGTGTTTTTTTGAGCAGTCATGTGGTCTATTGGGCGGAGGACTACAATAAGGTTTCGTTCTACGACTTTGAGAGAGATGCAAAGAAAACGATCAGCTGTGACTATGCAATCAACAATCTACTAGTCTGTGGCAACAAGATCTTTGGGACGACAGCAAACGGCAGGATTATTGTGATCTCAGATGACGATGTGGAGGAAAAGGAGATCCCATCAAGGCTTTCGAATCACATAAGGATGGCAGGAAACGTGATACTGTATTCAACACAGCACGAGCTAGTTGGGCTAAATTGTGAGAATCTGCAGGAGCTAAGCTTTTTCAAGGTGGGTGGACAGATAAACGGAGTGGCATCATCGGATAAGATGGTATATGTTGCAAACAACCAGAAAATCTCCGGATTTCTAAGGAACAGGCTTGTGGCTTCGTTCCAAGTCGTGGCAAAATGAGTCTGGCAGTGTTAATCCACCCGATTCAATGCTCATCTATGTACCATCCAATGGTAAGGCCTGGGGCTGCAAAATCTGCAAGAGCACTATCATGATATAGCAGCTGTTTCAGTACTTGAGCACCCCTCTGAGCCCTTCTTCTGGGAAAATTTCCAGCCCATGGGGCAGAAGCTGAAGACAAAGAAAATAAAGAAAATGGCGTACAGAAGAAATGTTGAAGAGGAGGCAGAATCTGTTCATGAATCTTCGACGTCCTCAACTGAGGTTGATAGGAGGATTCTCAACTCTTCAATCCACCCGCCATATCAAATAATCCTGGATACAAACTTCATAAACGACTGTATACGTAAGAAGCTAGATATAAAAGACGTTCTCGTAGAGTGCTTGGAGGGCGACATCCGGCTATATGCTCCAGAATGTGTGTTTGCAGAGCTGGAAAAACTTGGAAGGGTGTATAGAGTGGCACTGAACATGATCAAAAGACTGGATGTCCAAAAGCTAACATGTCTCCACAAAGGCACATATGCCGACGACTGCATTTTGAGCCGAGTCAAGGAGTTTCGATGCTACATCGTGGCTACTACAGACACGAACTTAAGACAGAGAATCAAGAAGGCTTCAAACGTTCCCATAGTCTATTTTCGTGGTCACAGGTGTGCTTCCGAACGGTTTGGTGGGGGATCACTATACTAATGGACAACAGTGCTAGAGACAGGATTAATAAATGTGCATCTGAGGATTTGGAATATGTGTCGATAGACTTTGGTGCTTGAAAATGATTTCTGGTAGTAATCTTCCTAGAATTTTCCACCCCGGAAAATGAATGCCGATTTCATGGAAGAAAATTTCTTCACTATATGCAGCAATATTCTGTGCACGATCTTTGTAATTGGACCATTATGCTATACATTATATTTCATGTGCAGGTTTATATTGGACCAATGTGCTAAATATGCTCTAAATCAAATAGTGTGGATAGCAGAGCTCTTAATATATTATATTGGATTAGATGATAAAAGCAGCGTTTTTCATGGGATTATGCTGAGATGCTTGAAGATATCCTCTCAGGACATAGGGTCGAATATTCAGACCCCAAGACGAGTGGACAGGTATGCCATGCTAAATAATCTCTTTGCCCAGAACATTTTAAATAGGCCGTATGCAAACAGAATATTTCTGGTATGTGCTCCAAAAGACAAAGAAGAGAATCTGTGCAGAGCTTTGATGCATTTTCTATATGCCAGACTACGTACCGAGGCCATATCACAGACCATTCTCAATCCAGCAGGAAACTTTGATCTCCTTGCTGAATGTCCTAAACTCGCCAGGATTTCTGGGTTGGAAAGATTTCCGGCGAATTTCAAGGGCATTAAGGACATAGCAGTAGAGGAGATACTTCGGTCGACACCAAATGTTGATGCCCTTTCCGTTAGTCAATACAATCTGCTAGTCGAGCTCATCAAGCTTATCATGATAAAAAAGGCATTTGAGAATATTCATACCTTTAATAGCTCTATAGGATCCATTCAAGTAAGAAATATAATCGATAGGATAGCCAACAATGACTTTATTCCAAGCAGCATAGATATGATAAAATTCATCTCGGCAAGCTTCAATATTGCTGTTGACATAATTACGCCATTAGACAAGGTGGCTAACCTTTACAACAACTTCAACATTACAAGCATAATAATTCCCATCAATGCGCAGGTTCCGGTTTCAAGAATGAGGCTCCTGGAGCAAGAAAGCGGCTCATACACCTTGGTTGTATAGACGCAGGTGCCGCAATGCACAGGTCTCCGACAAAATATAATGGAATAAAATACATTTAATATATCTGTATGTGATGATTGGAAGTATTTGAACAATTTCTCAACTTAGGGGGATGGTAAAACTAAGCATTACCAAGCATCCTCTTGCTGATGATCCAAAAATAGGAAAAGCCTTAAAGTCTCTTCCGTTCAAGTATTATAGAAGGTGTGAAAGGGATGGAAACTGCCTCTATACAAGCATTGGTTTCCGAATCTTCCCTCTTCTAAAGAAGAAAGATTTTCGAATCAAGTTTTTTTCTCTTGTTGACAGCTTGGAGCATGCAGGATTTTCAAATGTAGTATATGAGAGCTTTGTGGAGTCTATTAACGATGCAGTGTCCACAAAGAGGATAGACGACCTCACACAAGATGACTTGAACTCCTTTGTAGGATACTTGAGGCTAATTCTGTCGGCACATCTACAAACGAATGAGGAAGAGTACCACGAATTTCTTGGATGCCCAGTGGAAAAATATGCTCAAGGAAGGGTGGAGCCTATGGGACAGCGTGCTGGGCATATTGAGATTGTGGCGCTCTCCAGGGCACTTCCAATTGAAATAACTATCTACGATGTCAATTCAGGGGAGATCAATGAGATGAAGTTTGGAGATGGGCACCCTGTGAGAATCCTGCACATTCCCGACCATTTTGAGCCGGTGTACAGATAGCAGGAGTAGCCAGCAAAAATACAATATAAAGAGTCAACTACCCAAATACAATGGCAAGAACCATCAGCCCACAAAGTGTTTAATAAATCTTGACGTTGGGTCCAGTGGTTCTTTTAAGATAGCAGTCCTTGATGTTCTGGGGACCCTTCTTAAGATTATCTGCCAGGAACTGCACGCCATGCTTAATGTTCTCGACGATTTCCTGAACAGACATCTGGCAGTGGCCAACTGGGAAGCTGAGGGCAAACCAATCTCTAACCTTGAGTCTATATGTCCTGAGGATAGCCTCGTACATCTCGGGAAGCTTAGAAACGTCTTGGCACATGAAGTGTGTCTTTCTCTTCTTGAGAATGTCCCTGAGATTGAAGGCCTTCTGATAATCCGGGCAAAGTATGAAGTACTTGTACTTTGAGATCAGCCCCTCTCTCTCCTTGGTAAGAGACTTGGCCTCGAAAGAAGAAACGAGGGCAAATGGAATGCCCATGTTCTCGACAATAGGCTGTGCCGAAGCATTTCCAATGACACAGACACTTGGGTCTCTTCTCATGATGTGGGGGAAGACTATGTCCTTGGTCATTTTTGGATCCTTTCTGTTTTCATAGCCCTTGATGTTGATCTGGAGCTGGACTGTCTCGTTTTGATCAGCACACGACTTAACAATTTCTTCGACCGTTTGAGGGATTATGCTGTCCTCCAGAAAGTTAACTTTCCTAAGCCTCTCTTCTAGCTTTGGGTTGGCCATGGGGCTTGAAAATTTTGCATTTTTATACAAATTTTTCCCAATGCAAATGGAATAGCACCTGAACACCAATGTGCTAACAGAAGAGAATCTGTCTCCGTGTATAGAGGGATAGCATTGGGATGTTTGTGAAAGATCTGGAAATGTATGAACATAAATGATTTTAATTGAAACAAAATATCTATTGCAGGGAAATACGCATATCTAGGATATCTATTGGGTTTTGGCATATTGGCTAGCAAAAGGGCAATGGACTCTGTAATGTTGCAGCATATTGTCTTTTCTGCTGAATCTTCGATCACACCCGGGATTCAAGCACTTGAATGGCTTGATATCTGTGTGGATTATGTAATGCCTTTTTATCCTCGACAGGCTTGGAAAGGTCTTGTCACATCCGTTCCATGGACAGATGTACATTTTGCAGCCCAGATCAAACTTAAATATTTCCTCATCAAAATCGTTGAAACTCTTAAAGCTGGAATGCTCTGCACTCGAGTCGCCCTCCGAAGGCATCTCCCTATCTATTTTCCGAGACTTTATCTTAGGCTCCGCAGGTGGATCTACAAAAGTGCTGCTGGCATCTTCCAGGTGCTGAAAAGAATGCTTCTTAGACGGCGAAACAGGGGGCTGAAAGTAGACCTCATCAGTCTTATTGTACAGGTTGGCAAGGTTCTTGGCCTCATGCCTAGCCACATTTCTGAGCTCATCAAGAAGATCCTCATGCGATATGTTGGCCAGCATCTCCTCCTGGTACCGTCTTTCGGCCATTTCCATCTTTCGAGCATCGTTCAAAGTTTTCATGTAGCCGTTGATAGGATAAATTTGTGCCCTGGGCAACGACTCATGGATAAGTGGCTCGCTTCCGTCCGGAAAATCATAGCCCCGCGCATAATGTCCATCGGAATATCTTCTTGGCACATAATACGTCCCTGTGTAGTGTATCCCAAATTTCTCTCCACCAGTAACGGCCTGATGCTTGAATCCTATATATGCTTCTGCAGGTCTATCGTAGTACATAGGATTCATGCTATAGGCCTCATGTGCACACTCGTTCATGACGGCAGATCCTGATATATGCTTCCTATCCTTTCCTTTGTCACTGCTCTTTTGAATGGTTGGATCCTTGTTCTTCATCTGCCCTGGGTAAATATTTCCATCAATTTTTCTTGAAACATCCTTTAGAAAAACTAGGCCCTTTGCCGCGCTTAGCTTCGACCTGTCTTCGCTACACCCTTCTGTGATCTGGCCTTCTATGTCTTTATTTCTCTCATCATTGTTATCTAATACAAGTAACTGGTTATCACCTGGCTCTCTGTCCACGGGGACGACCTGCTTTGTGGTCTCGTCACCCGTTCCTTTTTCTTTGCCATTTTTACTGTTAGAGCGGCCTTCTGGAAGCTGCAGTCCACTGTTAATCCTGCCCGTTTCCGGATCATGCTCATTGGTAACGATATCTTCCTTGACCTCGCTCTTATATATAGGGAAATCCCTGTCATGCGATAAGGCTGGGCTAGCATTCCCCATCTGCATAGCTCTGCTCCCATTGCCATTCTCCTGAATAGAATTGGCAGCCAACTGGGGCTTTTCGCTTTTTTTCATCTCAATTAAGGGTCTTGATCAGTTTTATTTATATTTTCCATATACTCCTTTCTCCTTAAGCCTTTTTCAAATGATTGAATGGCCAAAGACAACTCCTAAGGATATACACAAAGCATTGTCCCATTGCATCATTGAGAGTGCAGGCATCCTTGGGGAATCCCATAAAATTTGCAACCGGAGCCACATGTCCAGCAGGGTGATATCTTCTCAAGATCATCACATGCCCTGGCACACCTAACTGGAGAAAAAATACACTACAATATAAAGTGCCGATAGGCCTTCATCAAGGACCTTTGCAGAGAAGGCAGTCACTCTGCATGATTTACAAGTTCCAGGGTGGCTATGTGGGAAGGCAGGAGGAGGCATGAATGCATAGATCAAGTACCTTTAGATTGCCTCGATTTCCAGAAGCAAGTTTTTGCAAAATTTTTGGCCTCAAGATGCTGTACAAGATAAACACAGAATTTCAAAAGTACAGCACGGAGGAGTCCGTAAAGTTCCTGATAGATGATCTCCAGAAGCACAAGGATGTCATCTCCTCTCTGGACCTGAGCATGAACACATATGCACCAGAGGTCTGCAAGCTAATATGCGGCGTCATCAAGGAGATGAAAAATCTGAAGAAGATCAGGCTGGAAAGTGTTTTTGACTCGCTTACATATGATGAAATGTGCAGTGCCTTGGACTTGATAAGCGAATGTCTACCAAGAACTCTGCTATCGTTTGAGCTCCCGTCCAATGCGGTTTCATGCAACTTCCCGGAAAAGTTTTCAGAGTTCTTGAGTGAGTGCCCGTTAAAGGTCCTGAATCTCCACAATTGCGGACTGGGGGAAGATGGTCTCAGAAGAGTCAGCAAGTGCCTTTCTAAGCTTGAGAATAAGGAAAATCTTGTTTCCTTGGATATCTCCAAGAACAGAATTAATGTTATTTCAGAGGACTTTGCTGGAGTGTTCAGTGAGTTCAAGAACATTACAGAGTTTAGAATCAACTGCAACACAATTGAGGAGAAGAGCATGGAAGCCTTTCTTAAGGAAATAACGAATGAGAACCTGGAGATCCTGGATTTGAGTGACAACTTTGTCTGTGGCAATGCTATTGAGCATCTAGGAAATGTCTTTCTGAAAAATAAGATCACTGAGTTGCTTTTGCAGGACATCAAAATAGATCTAGGCGATATCTACAGACTTCTTGAGATCATGAACAAAAAGCAGACACAGGATCTTCCTGGGGCAATCGATCAATCGAAGCCAAACCTTACTCTGGACCTCTCCTGCAACTCTTTTGAACAGGACTGCATTGAGCTGTTGGAGAACCTTTCCACGAAATTCTGTATCAAAAGATTGGTGATTTTTGATAATAGCTATGAATGCATAGATCGGCTGAGGGAGATGGTCTCAAGTGATGGAGGGTGCATCATAGAAGAAGAGAAAGAGTTTTCCGAACCTGTCGACGACGAAATTATGGAGAGGCTCAAGGATCTTTAAATAAATCTATCTATGCAGTATGTAGCTACTATTCCAAGCACCAGGACATGCACTCTGGAAGATTTAGTCTTAGCCATCCTGGAAAATATTAGATGCTGGCATAAAACCAATATTTCATAAAAACATAATTTTGTGTACCCTTCACATGCAAACAGAAAACACTAGCAAGCAAATGCGATATAAGAAGTCCAAGCAGGTACTGGGTGAGGGAAGTTACAAAACGGTGTCAAAGGCTGTTGATGAAGAGGAAGGAAAGGAGGTGGCGTATAACGAGGTGCGAATAAAGAACTATGAAACTGAGACGCAGACATCCTCGTCATTTTCAAAGGAAATAGCTCTGCTGAAGGCAATTGACCACCCAAACATCATCAAGATACTTGATTACTGGTTTACAGAGGACAACTTCATCTTCATTACTGAGTTCATGACCGGCGGATCGCTGAAGGATTATGTCCAGAAGAACGGACCGCTAAACACAAGACTTATCAGGAAGTGGGGGAAGCAGATTCTTCAAGGCATGCAGTATCTCCACAGCCTTGATCCCCCGATCATCCACCGTGACATTAAGAATGACAACATCTTTGTGAACAGTGTCACTGGGGAGATCAAAATTGGAGATCTGGGGCTAGCCAGGGAAAGAAAGCACAAGAGGTATACGATTGTTGGGACTCCCCATTTCATGGCCAGAGAGATGTTTGAGGGAGAGGGGTACACTGAAAAGGTGGATGTCTATGCCTTTGGAATGTGCCTGATAGAGATGACTACTGGAAAGACACCGTACATAGAGTTCAAGGAGACTACGGATATATACAAAAGTGTGCTCCAGGGCATTCTTCCCAAAGCGCTGCAAGGTGTTGAAGACCCATGCCTAAAAAGCCTGATCATGGGATGTCTTGTTCCTTCGTCATACAGATTCACATCACTCCAATGCCTTGATCACCACTTTTTCCATCCTGATATTCCCTGTACAGGAGACTGCATTCCCAAGGAGTGTGTTGCTGTGTACCCAATACAATCCCAGCCGGTAAAGGATATGGAGCTCAGCTTGATATCAGTAAACGATGGAGTCATTACATTCCAGATCCTGTTAATAGAGTCCATGAGATTCATTAAGTTTGATTATGACATTAGCAAGGACTCCGTGGAGAAGGTTGCCAACGAGTTAATCAGCGAGAAGATAATTGAGAGAGACTACATCGATGGATTCTCAAGCCTGCTGTCAGTCGGCATTGAGACGGCTAAGAACAAGATGAAACTGGGGCATTTTAGAGATGGAATGATTGAGCTGGACTCTAACGAGGCAAGTAGCATAAAAGAGCTGGGGATGATCGTCAATGGGAAGATGAAATATATGGTGGAATGCAATGGAATCAAGGAGAGCACCAAGAGAGAGACCGAGTTTGGACAGAAAACGCTTGAGGAAATGCAGCGAATCGAAGAGGAGATGAAAATCGTCGAAGCGAGACAGGAGCTGGAGCGCATGAAGGAGGAGGAAAAGTCCCAGAAGCTAAAGGTAAAGCTCGGGACAATTGATCTGTGCAACCCTGGAAGCGAAGCAGTAAAGTACTCGGACATCTCCTCAGCTGGCAGTATTATCTACACTGACGAGTTTAAGACACTGAAGTTTAGGAACGAGACTAAAACTACCGGGTCGGCCAGTGTCAAAGATGAGCTTTCAGAAAACATATATTCACAGTTTCCATCTGTCAGAAATCAGGACGAATATGGCGAGGGGTCAGAGTGTGAGTCAGGACCCGACTTAGCATCACAAAGGCTTGGAGAAGCACTCGAGAAATTAAATACATCGCCAGTCCCAGACAAGCTCTGCATCGAAAAAACAACAAAGGACAGCTACTCGATGCTGAACTTTGACGATGTCATCCACATGCCTCCGGTAGTGTCGCCGCCTTTTTCTTCATCTAGACTTACAGAGGAGCAGGCAGTGAACGATCTTGGACTGAACGAAAGCTATGAGCTCTGCAAGATAAAGTATCGAACCAACTACCCAATCATCCAGTACGCGCTAGATGCAGCTTCTATCACGGGAAGAACAGAGGACACTGCAAAAAGCTGGATAAAAGGGCTTAAGGATGAGGATATCGAGACCGTGTTTGACCTCAAGCTGATTGTTTATGAGGATTGGGAAAGGTTGCCGCTGACTGTATTTTCTTGTAGAGCCATGCAAAACATGCTCTACGGGATTGATGGCATACCGCTGAAGGAAAAGCAGCTTCCAATGAATCCAAAGCTGAAGGAATATGACAATCGGATGCCCATAAGAGACTTTTTGGACGACGTCTGCAACTCGATTGGAAGACAGGAGCTTGTATCCAGCTGGGAAAATAGGCTGATGGCACAGGATATACAGACAGTGGGCGAGTTGAAAAGCCTCCATCAGGAGGACTGGGGCCGGCTGGGACTATCTGTATTTGCATATCGAATATTGAAAAATATTATCTTTAGAAAAGGACGGATTCTAATTGAAGATACAAGATAAATAAACAAATAATGAAATATACTCAGCATGCCTATAAAGCTGCTTTATCCTGCATTTCCCCCTTGAATACAATATCCTTACGCTCTATAGGCCATTATTGTTTTCCAGGCACCAATTTAAAAACTTTCAAAGATGGGGCAGGATGAAAGTTATAGACGGAAAGTCAATCGGAAACAATCTGTGTGCAAAGCTGTCTCTGAAGATCAAGCGGCTTAGGGAAAATCATGGGATATCTCCGTGTCTAAAAATAATACTAGTGGGCAACGACAAAGCCAGCCATTTGTATACTTATAACAAGCAGAAAGAAGCAGAGAAAGTAGGAATAGAAGCCGAAGTTATATTTTTGCCCTCCACAGCAACAGAATATGAGGTAATTGCCAAAATACAAAAACTGAATGGCAATAGAAGAGTCAATGGCATCATGATGATGCTACCTGTTCCAGCCCATATTGACTCAGACCTTATTATCAGCACCATAGACCCTGAAAAGGACGTAGATGGCCTTCACTATGAAAATGTTGGTAGATTGGTTACAGGGCAAACGAATTATCTGGCTCCTTGCACTCCCCAGGGATGCATACATCTAATTAAGTCGGTTGATCCAAACCTCGCTGGAAAGCATGCCGTGGTGATAGGCAGATCAAACATTGTTGGCAAGCCAATGCTCCATTTGCTACTCAAGGAAAACTGCACCGTCACCATTTTGCATTCACACAGCAGGAACCTGGCCATGCACTGTGCACAAGCAGACATACTCATTTCTGCAGTGGGGAATCCCAAGCTAGTGAAGCAGAGCTGGGTTAAGCACGGCGCAATCGTTGTAGATGTTGGCATTAACTTTGTGCCTGAAGAGAATGGGCCTGTTGGTGATGTTGACTTCCCAGATGTAATGGGTGTCTGCAACGCAATAACACCAGTTCCAGGAGGCGTGGGGCCAATGACAGTTGCTTATCTAATGATGAACACGGTCCTCGCAGCTTGTATGCAGCATAACATAAGCTTTGACCTAGTCTGACATTGGCAATAAATTGTATCAAGAAAAAATTGGTAAAAGTAAATGCTTCCCAAAATTTTATTCTGCAATCCTTCCAGTTCACGACTCTTCCAAAGAAGAAATAATGACAATACAGATTCAAGAATCAAAGCTTTACATGATATACTGGTGTGACCGATCACAAATTCTTTGCTTTGCATCTTTCTTTATTATGTATACATTGACATTCATACAGACTAACTGATCAACCGATA